>PVJH01002375.1:0-170886 GCA_004026705.1 Nesogale talazaci | reverse complement strand
TGCTTCTTCCACAAGAACTTAGTTGATGTCTTATTTAGATGGCTGGTTCTTTAGAAACAAGCCTTTGAGGTTAGTACTGCAATGTCAAGCACATTTTGGGGTGTACAGCACTTTGGTCATCAGCCACTCTGTCTCTACCTCCACCTCTACCCCACCTCCAGCCCCAGTGTCAAACCCATTTCTATGAAATAAGACTGGGACAGATGGTGTCTAAACTACTGTATCAAGAAAAACCAAACCAAACCAAAAACATTGTCATCGAGTTGTAATATACTTGTGGAAATTCCCTATAAAAGTAAAAGTAAAATTGTCTTCCATAGTTCTCAATGGCTGCTTTCCTTGGATAGATTGACCAACTTTTTTTTTCTTTTCTCCAAACAATGGAGAAAGACTAAGTTACCAAACTTAAAGAAAAGCAATCTGGGTAGACCATTGTATGTACATGTGTATAAATAAGAGTTGGAAACAGAGGGAATCCAGGACAGATAAACTCCTCAGGATCAATATTGAGAGAAGTGATACCTGGAGAGTAAGGGGACAATGGGGAGTTAAAGGGGGTACTGATCAAAATGATCTACATTTAGCCCCCTTCCAGGATGATGGACAATAGAAAAGTGAGTGAAGGGAAACATTTGTCAGTGTAAGACATGATAAATAATAATAATTTATAAATCTTCAAAGGTTCATGAGGGAGAGGGGTGGAGGAGGGAGGGTAAAAATAAAGAGCTGATACCAAGGGCGCAAGTAAAATGAAAATATTTTGAAAATGATGGCAACAAATGTACAGATGTTCTTGACACATGAATGTATACATGGATTGTGATGACAGTTGTATGAGCCCACAATAAAATTATTAGGAAAAAAACCCAAACAGAACTCAGGATGCACAAAATCCATCCAGGTCAATTTAACCCCACAGAACAGAAATGGGAATAATTGTACCAGAACGGTAGGGGGAAGGTGGGTAGAGGAAGGGGGAAGATACCACAGGAAGAGAGATAGCAGTCAGTGTAAGATATTAAAAAATGATAATTTATAAATGATCAAGGAGTCGTGAGACTTGGAGAGTGGGGGAGAGGGTAAAAATAGGAGCTGATATCAAGGGCTCAAACAGAATGTAAACATTTAGACAATAATGATGGCAACATATGTACAAACATGGTTGATGCAGCTGAAGTATGGATTATTGTAGGAAGTGTAAGAGTCCCTAATAGAATGATCTTTAAAAAAAAGAAAAGAAAGAAAAGCATATGCTCATGAGTTAAGAAAGAATGTTAACTTCTAAAACACAAGCAAAAAGTTAATGGAAAAAACCACTTCTTTGGTTATATCTTCTCAATTGTCAATATGTCAGAAGTAAAAAATAAACACTCGGAAAGGATAAATAGCAAAAATTCTCCACAGTTTGTTTCAGTAGGCGTGTTTCCAAGTTATAATATTTTAAAGCATGTATGTATGTATTTATGTACATATGATCTGTATCTATTATCTATCATCTATTTATCTATATCTATCTATCTATCATCTATCTATCTATCTATCTATCTATCATCTATCATCATCATCTATCACACTGGCAGTCAGTTCATGCCAAATTATAGCAACTCTATCAGCAGAGTAGAATTACCCCCTTTGAAATTTCAAGCCTGAAAAAAGAAAGAAATTTCAAGACTGTAAATCTTCAAAAGAGTAGAAAGCTTCATTTTTCTCCTATGACTGGTAGGTTTTGTTGATTGAACTATTGATTTTGAGGTTAGCAGTTCAACAAGTAATCCAGAAAGTCACCAGGCCTTCTTATTGAACATTTATTATTTTCTATCCAGGATGACTATAACTGAAAAATTGCTTTGAGATGTAACTTTCCTAACTTTTTATAAAATATTACACCTTGTACCTCTGAATAGATCCTCAGAATTGAAAGTTACTTTAATTTCTATTTTTCTATGCTTATTTAAGCAATACATTTCTAAATTTGTCTTCTACTTATTATATGTATTCTTTTCATTGTCATTCAGTTCAACATCACATTAGAGTTTTTGTTATCATTTCTCTCATGTATTGGTTATTTTTAAAAGTGTTGCTTATTTTGTGCTTTTGTATTTTTCCCTTACTTTTTGGTTTTGTCATTGATATCTTGCTGACTTTCACTGTGCACCAAATGTACGGTATTCTCTATATTTTCAACCTTTCAAATGGTTATTCTTTCCCCACTAGCATTCTGGTCCTCCACATGTCCTCGGCTTGTTTTTAATTTTATTTTTGTCTTTTTCTTGTTGAGATGCATATCTGCAGAGTGTGTCAGAAACCAGGCCTGCTTGAATTGCTCACAAAGGAGATCCAGCTTTGTCTTCACTGTGTTTTAAAGACACAGCCTCTTTCCATCTAATGCATTTCAGAATTTCGTCAAAAATCATCTGCCCATAAATGAATGGATTTGCTTCTTGGTTCTCAATTCTGTTCCATTGAACTATTATTGTACCAGTATGAGGGTATTTTGACTAGCTTGACTATTTAATAGGTTTTTAGATAGGAGAGTATGAGGATTTCTACGGTATCTTTTTTATTTAGCCTTTGCTTATCTGTGGCCTCTTTCCTTAAAACATAAATCTGATGAAAATATTTTTCATGTATGTAAAGACTGATGGTGTGATCTGAATCAAGAATGAATTATATCTGTAGATTGCTTTGAGTAATATTGAAATATTTAAAATGTTAAATTAGCAAGGCATAGATTTCTTATCCATGAGCAGTGTATTGTAGTTTTCTGTATATCTGATTATATTTATCCCTAAGTAACCTTTATCATGTCTTTTATAAGTGGGTTGAATACTTGATTTCCTTTTTAGAGTTTTGCTGTTGTTACAATAAAGCAGTTTAGTATTTGCATGTTGAGTTTGTACTGTGCCACTTTGCTGAAACTTTCAATTATTTAGTTCCTGTAATTTTCTTGTTGAATTTTTGGGATTGTCTATGCCTAGGATCATATCTTCTGAGCTTCACATTAAAATCTAGAGTTTGCTCTTTCCCAGCTTGAATTTATTTAATTCTCATGCCTTACCATATTTGCGTAAGATTTGTATTAAAGGACATACTTGCTATGGTTCTTTATCTTAAGGATATACTTACAGTTGCTCTCCATTGAAGCTAATTTGATCGCTGGTCTTTTATATACTTGCTGTGGAGTTAGTTCTGGATCATAGCAACTCCATCGGCAATAGAAAAACCAAACCAAACCATCAAATACACCTTCTATTCCTGGACCCTCCTCACACCTATTATGTTCGAACTCCTCTTGTAGTTACTGGCTCCATTCAGCTCCTTGAAGCTCTTCCTCCTTTGCTCTGATCATCTACCAAACATGATGTGCCTCCTCACGATTGGCCCCTCCTGACAACCTCTCCAAACTTCAAAGAATAGAGTCTTGGCATTCTTCATTCTAAGGAGCAATTGGCCTGTATTTCCTCCAGGATGATGTGTTTGTCATTCTGGAAGTCTATGGTACTTTGAATATTCTTTGCCAACATCAGAATACCAATGCCTCAATTCACCTGCAATCTTCCTTACTCCTTGTCCAGGGTTTGCATGCATGTGACGTGATCGAAAATACAGTGGCTCGAGTCACTTTAACTTTAGCCCTTAAAGTGCTTTCAATGTTTGTCAATACTTTAAATAAGTCTTGTGCAGAATTATTGACAGATACAATGCTTTATTTGTTTTTCTGACCACTGCTTCCATGAGCTTTGGTTGGCAGATACAAAAAAAAACATGAAATGCATAACATTTTATCATGCCTCTATTATCAAAATGGCCCAATTGTAAGATTTCTTCCTCTTTGCATTGAGTTGTAATTTATATTGAAGGATGTAGTTTTTTAACTTTATTAGTAAGTGATGCCAGTCATTATCGTTTTCAGCCAGGAAGGTTGTTCTATCTGTGGTTGAAAGGTTATTCTTGGGTCTTCCTCTAACTCCAAGGCTGGGTTCTTCAATAGCAAGTGTCTGAGTAAGATATGGATGTATTTCTAATATGTATTTTTTTCACTTGGTTCGATTTTCATTAATGATATTTTTACTATTACTGAATGTTATGCATTTAAATTTTGCTCTATGTTCAGGAGTATATTATCGTAATCTAGAAATTATTTTCCCTTTAACTTCTGACAGGAAAAGTTGAAGAAAATTACCTTAATTACTTAATGGATTGAGATGACTTAAGGCTAATTCACTCTTAATATAATTTGCTTTATTTTTATTAGTCTTAATTCCTAAGTGAAACTCTGGATGTTTGTTAGTGATATTTCCTGTTCTATGATTGAAAAACTTCAATTTTTATTTCCTTAGCATTTGAAAACTGACTTCTGTGCCTGACAGCAAAAGAATTCTACTCTCCCAACTTTTGTCATTCTCTGATGCCAAAAGAGATTTAAAAATAAAAAAAAATCATGCCATTTTTCTATTTGCTATCACAGGATGAGCTGGCTTCTATAATCACTGCACAATACCCATGAGAGGAAGCTTAAACTAAA
The DNA here is from genome assembly GCA_004026705.1 of Nesogale talazaci. NCBI lineage: Eukaryota > Metazoa > Chordata > Mammalia > Afrosoricida > Tenrecidae > Nesogale > Nesogale talazaci. The sequence goes on along the minus strand of PVJH01002375.1, from coordinate 166,361 downwards.
TACTGCTTTGGTCAGCACCACATGCTTGGTAACTCCACATGCAATAGAATCAGACCTTTATGATTCATAGGACTTTCAATGGCTGATGCTGGGAAATAGGTGGGCCTTTCTTCCTAGTCTTAGTGAAGTAACAAGTGAAACCTGTGCAGCATCATAACGACACACAAACTGCCAAACCTGCAGAGTGGAGGCAAGGTCTGGAGTCTTTGACCAGGGATTGAAATAGGTTTCCTGTATGAAAGGTAAGAATTCTACCAGTGGATTGTCACCCTCTACTTACCATTTAAATATATATATATTTAAATATGTGTTTAGAATTAATTAATTTAGTCTTAGCCTCCCCTCCCCGCTTTAGGATATTTATCAATTCATGCTATTTCCATTGCTTGTGCTTTTTTCCTTTTTGTTCCTAGATTTTAAGAGTTCTTTACATATTGTTTATACTAGAGTAGTAGACCCTTAATGGTTACAGTGAATGGTTGTGGAACTCAAATTCTTATAAACCCATATTTGAACACCAAAATATTTTGAGAACTGGACATATTTTCCCAGAAGAAATCATGGAAAATCAAATAACTGGTTCTGATGCCCACAAATTACACTTACAAATTCATTCTTCTAGAGGTTTTTAACCATCTCCCACATTACTGTTTTAGTACACTGTCACCGTCCAGTTGCTTCTGATTTATCCAAATTAACAGTAACCTTTCAACCTCTCTGATGGCCTGGACTCTTTGTTTTGTGGTAATTGATTTTACACATTTTGCTACATATGCTGCTTTAATCATATTTTTTTCAAGACTATTGATAATGTCGACTTGGCCATGTTGTGTTCAGTTGCCAAACCAGACAAGCTACAACCTTATTCAAATTTCTCAATGATTTCTTTCTTTTTTTTTTTTAATCTTTATTTTTTTGGGGGGGCGGCTTCACTGCCCTCTGGTGGGAAGTAGGAGGCCCAGCCTTTGCCCCTGTGGAGCCGCTTCTGGAATTGAACCTCCATCCCAGTGGACCGCAGTCTGGTGCTCAACAATGATTTCTTTCCTGAACTCTCTCTTGCTTCTCACAGTTTTCCTCTTAGTGCTACTGCGGGGAACAGTAACTTTCTTTGGTGCCATGATGACCACACGTTGTGAAAAAGAGAGCTCAGTGATGAATGTTTTCAACCACCTAAACCAGCACTGTATGTGAGGGAAAGCACCAGGTACGCAGAAGTGTCACCTGGCCTGACACACCAGCCTTTTGTGTCTTGGTGAGAGTGGACACTCTACTCCTGTCTAGTGCAGGTCTTTTCAAATCAAATTTTTCAGCTTGAGCACAGTGAGGAACACCAAGCAAATTTATGAGCTATTTCGTGAGTGGAAAATTCGAGCTTGGAATCATTTGACAACCGAGGTATTATTGTAACTCATATGCACACCGACTATTTTTACACTTTATTGGTAATGGCCTTTGATGCACAAAAGTTATTAAATTTGATAAAGTTTAATAAGTTTTTACCTTTAACTCCTTTGGCTTTTCACCTTATAGCTAATAAATCATCCACAATTCTTAGATCACAAAAATTCACCTCTGTCTCTTGCAACCATGCAGAACTTGTTTATTGGGTCTTATATTTACTTTTGTGTTTTCATCAGAATTTTCTGTATACAATGTAACATCACATACAAATAAAAAGACTTTTGTTTTTACTGTCTAATGTGGATAACGTCTACCTCCTCCCCCTCTCTTATTTTCTAGATGTCCTAATTGGGAAACAATTCCAGGATATTTTTCTTTCTCCTTATAGAATTGTCTATATCTAAAAGTGTGCTGTGTGCTTAAATTTTAAAATTAATTTTGTATCACTCAATAGGCCTGAAGCATTACAAAGCTTGAGCATTTTATTAGTTACCAGACATTTTCTACATTTTCATATCTTGAGGTATTCTCTCACTTCTTTCTTTCCTCTTTTACTAAACTAAGGACACGTATATTTGTGATCTATTCTCACTCTTTATGTTTTCATACTCTGCATTTCACTGTCCACCCTACTAGTTCCACACTAGTTTCCAATCATCAGTTCTGTCAGAATTACAATTCTTTCTACATACTAAGAATTGAGGCTCGCCTGCATTTTATATTACCAAGATTCTTGAATTCTTTTCTTTTCAGAACATGTTTTATTTTAAATATTATTCTAAAAGTTATTTTGTTGGGGTTTCATACAACTCTTATCACAATACATACATACACCCATTGTGTAAAGCACATTTGTACCTTTGTTGGCATCATTCTCAAAATGTTTTCTTTCTACTTCAGCCCATGGAATCAACTCCTCATTTTCTCCGCTCCCTCCCCCCCACTCTCTCCCTTATGAACCTTGATAATTTATAAATTTTTTTTTCATGTCTCACACTGTCGGGTGTCTCCCATAACCCACTTCTCTACTGTCCATTCCCCAGGGAGGGAGTTTTATGTGGATCATTGTGGTTGGTTCCCCTTTTCTCCCCCACCTCCCCCTTTCACTTCCCCTCCTGGTCTCGCTACTCTCATTATTGATCCGAAGGAGTTTATCTGTCCTGGATTCCCGTGTTTCCAGCTCTTCTCTGCACCGGTGTACGTCCTATGGATTTGTAAGGTAGGATTGAGATCATGATAGTGGGAGGGAGGAAACATTAATGAACTCTAGGGATGTTATATGTTTCATTGGTGCTACACTGCACTCTGGCTCATCTCCTCACTGTGACCCTTCTGTGAAAGGATGTCCAGTTGCTTATCTCCCTTATTCACAATGATGTGATTTTTTTTATAAGAACATGTTTTAATAGCTAATTTGTCCTTTGAAATTTCTTTCAGGACATTAGTTATATAAACATCAAAGTTTCTTGTGTCCCTAGAATTTTCAGGCAGTTAGTATGTCTCATATTTTAATAGCTTTATTTTCTTAAAGTGAGGGTGTGATTTAAATAAACCAGTAATAAGGGAAGAGTATTCCTTTAGGTAAACTGTTAGCTATAATTCCGTGGTAGTGAAAGAAAGATTTTGGGCTTGCCTGGTGACTGTTCAGGACTGAGTGCAGCTTGTGACCAAGTGACACTTGTTATGAGTTTGTTTTCTGAGGAAGGGGATTTCTGCTCCTTCAAATCACGACAACAGCCCTCACACGGTGGATCCTGTACTCCTGTGGACAAAACGTGGAGTCACCTGTGCAGAGAGTTAGGTTATTGGCCGCTTTCAAACCCTGTAGTTAATTAACTTCCTGATGTAATAGTGCTCCTTTAGGCTGGTGCTAGGACTTGGCTTAGAACCTCCCCCCTCCTCCTTTTTTTTTTTTTTTTTTGATCTGTTGACTTTTGGTTTAGCAGCATCTGCGTGTCCTCTCAGGGAGCTGGATACTCATCACATCACTGAATTCATCATCAACTTGTTTCCATTGCCTTCTTTCATCTTCAAAAACTATTTGCTCTTGTTGTCTGCTGGTTGAATATTTAGTGTCAGCATTTTTCAATAACTTATGTATTTGACTTTGTATTTACGTTTATTTGCTTACACATTGAGCTAACTGCGAAGTGAGTAGTTCAAAACTTCCAGCTGCTTAGCAGGAGAAAGGCAAGCTCTCAAGTCTCCTCAAGTCAAGAGTTTCATCTCAGAAACCCACACGGCAGTTCTCCATGGCCCTAGATGGAAACTCTGAGCAAAAAGCAAGGCGCTCGCAGAAAGCAGTGGAGTAGTGTTGAGTAGAGTTCTACTGAATCGAGTTCTTAGTGGGAGAAGATGAAAAATATGTTTAGTCATCTTGATCTTTTATTTTTTGAATTTATTTTATTTATCTTGTTTTATTTTATTTTTGTTTTTTTTGTGTGTGTGTGTGATCACTGCCCTGGTGGAAGTAGGATATTTTATTCATCTTGAACTTCGTTAATGAATCTTCTCTTTCCTCCATTAATTTAAGCAGCCTATATCATTGTACATTTTTCATACGTTTATTGGGATAATGTGTTATGAAGGAACTTGAACATTTTATAATCTAAAACATTGTATTTACTCATTTACAGATTTACTTAGTAAGGCCCCACTTTCTTCTAGCAGAAAGGCTCATGAAGGTGTGAAGGTCTCCCAAAGTTGAGCTTCTGAGTATATTTTCTTTCCCAGAAATAGATCTGTTTTTTCCCTTTGTGCTTTCACTCCACCCTTTCTGTCCCTTTTTTCTCCTTTGTGTCTTTTCCCCCTTTCTTTGTAACCTTATTTGTTTTTACTTCCCTTAACAGACAACTCAGAAGGACATCTACTTTTTATAATTTTTCAGATCATGAGGACTTAGGCCCCCTAATTGATTTCTGTCCAAAATGGCATGATTCATGGCTTCCACCTCTTTCACTGATCATTTATGTGAGTCCTCAATGAGTCATAAGATCTCATACCAAGGATTGTCTATAGAGCACACAAGTATACTTTTCTGGCATGATGTCAACAAGATATAATAGAAGCATTCTATTCCTTTAATAACCCTGAAGTGACTTATGAGCTGAGACATGAGCATTTATCTCTTTCGTGTTTTGCTTTTATGAAATCACTTTTGCGAAGGACTGCAGTTTTAAAACCCATGGAACTAACACTTTTCTGTCTTCAATTAGAATGAATACAAAAACAAGAGGATTTTAAGTGAAGCTAGCAAAGGAAAAACTAATAGTTGAATATGTAGAAGTCTGCCTGGGAGAGGTCATTGCACTTCTCTGATTTATGAATGAGAACAGGGTGGGCTCTTGCTTCAGTAGGGTGGACCTATATATTATCAGCCCCATTGAAGTTATGGGAATGCCTCCAGCTAGTGAGATCATCAGATTATCTGTGTCCTTGAACATTACTTACAATGACAAGCAAAGAGCCAGCTTCCTCTGGGTAGTAAGCAACAGTGGTGTAATTAACTGAAGACAAAACCTGATGCCTTTTCATTCCAAGGATCGGAGATTCCCACCATAATTTTCTAGTTCTTTGTTGTATCCAGCTTCATTTTACAGAGAAATAAAATCACAGAAATAAAAATAGACACTCCCACCTGAGCTGTCACCTAACTCCCTCATCATTTGTCCATTTCAATTCTCTGGTAATATGAAGTTGTTTCTTGGATCTTCTGTTGAAAACCCTTTCCTTTAGCTTTGTTTCCTTATGGTTAACATGTCTAGCTGTGAAAAACAAAACATCCATATGACAGTCTAACTTTTTTCTTTATTCCTGAAGGTGTTATGGATGATCACCAAAGCCCCCACCCGCACACCTGCACTCAGGAAGCTCTGTTAGAGAAATGGTGAGAAGAATTCTAATTCTGGCCCAATGCCTTGTGCAATGATGAAAATGCTAGAGATACTTCTGTGAAATTAACCCTGTGAAATTATTACATTGGATTTTCTTCTTTTGCCCATAAATTATTTAAACCATCCCATAATTTCTATAAATGAAGGCAGCAGGAATACAGATTTTATATCTGTATTTTCATTTCCTGGCTTCACCTTGCTTAAAATTGCCACCAGAGTATGAAGAAAATGAAGAGTAGGTAGGAAAAGGATAAAACACACTAAACAAAACTATTTCTCATTCCCAGGGCCCCTGCTGGAGTTTCAGAGCAAAACTGGGGGGTTTAGGGCTTTATTCTTTTGGAAGCAGACTTTGCTTTTTCTTCCAAGGCACATCTCTGGGTGTATTCAAAGGAGCAACCTTTGGTTAGTAACCCAGTGATCAACAGTTGTCACCACTCAAGAATTCCTCATAAGATGTACCTGGCTATATTGCTTCTCTGTGGTGCCTACCACAGTATCAATGAAATGTCTTTGTTAAAAGCTTATATTTAATACTGAGTAGGTGAAATCTCACAACTTTTTGTTACATGAATATCAATATAGATTACATATGATATATTAAAATGTTTATATGTATTATCTTAAGCAAAGAGTAAAAAGGTCACAGGGACACTGTTCAAACTACCATTATCACTGTCGTTACTTGGAGTCAAATCCATCTCGTGATGTAACCCTTAACCTCCGGGAATTTCAAATCTACTTTATATCACTATGAAGTTGACTGTTATTTATATTCCAACTACATAAAAACATATACTATGTATTTTTTGGTGAATGTTTAAGCTAGTTTTTAAGTTTCAATGGTGATAATCATATCTATAAAATATTCTAACAGAGGGCTGAGCCCTGGTGGTGTAGTGGTTGTGCGCGGGACTGCGGCCCACTGGGATGGAGGTTCAATTCCAGCAGTGGGGCTGCGCCTCCTACTCCCACCACCGGAGAGCAGTGATGCCCCCTCCCAAAAATATTCTAACAGACCAAATAAGAAGAGATAAAGAGTCCTAATTTTTATAAGGCTATTGGCTGGTTTTCAGACTAGCTTTTCTCAGAAAGTTAACCACTCTTTTGGTATACTTAGTCTCTTTCTCATCTTTCTTGAGGAAGGACTAGTTTGACTCTTGGACAATGCATGTCATATGCAGCCATGACAGGGCATGGGAGATGTGCACAGAGTATGTGCAGACTGTGCAATATCTTTGGAAAGCATTTCGCAGAAACACTGGATAACCCCGAGTGTAAGTTTCCTGCCAGTGGCAAAAATATTCCCACAATCTTTTTCCTATCACCAGGTCTGATCACTGGATATGAAAAGGCCTGTGGTTGGGGGTGCGGATAGTGCCAGAAGCAGCCATAATGGCTGGTGGGGCTCTCTCTTCCAGTAGACTCTCAATAAAATGATCTATATGGGAAAAGAAACATTTTAATAGAAAACTAATTTATTCTTATGCACACACAGTTTCAAAGTACATAACAATAATTTCTGTTACCATGGAAAAGTTTCAGATCAGGGGAAATGGGTATACATGTCATAGAGCTTTCCATGGCCCCTGGCATTTGATGAGGAGGAGACTTGTGCTTGTTATTGTGCCAACAAGGTGGTTCCAATTCTTAATGATGTAAGCACAAGAGAATGACACATTACTTATCCTATTCCACCCTCTTCGCTACTGTGTTTGAACCCTTTGTTACAGCCCCAATCTCAACCTGTCTCCTTGAGGGTCTTTTTTTCTGACTGACGTTTTACTAAGCAAGTATAATACCTTGCTCCAGAAACTGGTCCCTCTAGATAACACGACCAAAGTATATGAGATAGAGACTTATCATCCATTCTTTTATAAAAATAATATTTTATTGGGGGCTCATACAACTCCCATCACAATCAGCACATATATCCATTGTATGCAGACCACATCTGTCTTTTGTTGCCCTTATCACTCCAGAAACATCCTCCTTCTACTTAGACCCTTGGTATCAGCTCGTCCTATTTCCCCTCCCTCCTCACTCACCCTCCCTCATGGGCCCTTACCAACTTACAAATTATCATTATTTTGCCATATCGTACATTTTCCGATGTGTCTGTTCACCCACATCTCCATTGTCCATACCCCAGGGAGGAGGCCACATGCAAGTCATTGCAATCATCACTCTCCCACCCCCATTCCACCCTATTTCCACCCTCCTGGCATCTGCACTCCCACCACTGGTACTAAAGGGACCATCCATCCTGAATCCCCCACATTTCCAGCTCCAGGTCTAGCTGGATTTGTAAGGTAGAATTGGATAGTGGGGGAGAGAAAGCATTTAAGAACTAGAGGAAAGTTGCATATTTAATTGCTGCTACACTGTATCTCGACCGTAGATCACATCTCACATCTGTGACCTTTCTGTAAAGGGATGCCATTTCACCTACTGATGGGCTTTGGGTCCCCAATCTGTACTCCCCCTCCAGTTAGAATGATAATTTTTAGTTCTTTGATGCCTGACACCTGATCCACTCAACATTCTGTGGCCACACAAGCTGGTGTGCTTCCTCCCTGCGGGTCCCACTGTCTCCAAGCTAGATGGCCACCTTTTCACCCTCAAGCCCTTAAGACCTCAGCTGTTATGTCTTTTCATAGCCAGGCACCACCAGCTCTCCCCACCACAACCATTTATGTATACATTCATTGTCAGTAATCTTATCAGGAAGGTGGGAATGCAATATTATGATCTTTAGTTCTGATGCCTTGTGGTCATACAGGCTGGTGTTCTTCTTCCACGTGGGCCCTGCTGCTTCTGAGCTAAAAGGCCACTTGTTTACTAGGAACAGAAGCATTTTATGCTTCTCAAAGTACTTCTTTGTTTTGGACTACCTGAAACTCTGACAATACAGCCCACTGTCTATCTGTTAGAGGACATGTACAGGTTGCTGAAAAGGAGGAGTGGCATCGTGAGCCAGCTGTTGACTTCCTAGCTCCAAAGTCAGTAGTACAAACCCACCAGTAGCTTTGTCAGAGAAAAATGATGCCACTGTTCTCGTGAAGATTTTAGAGTCTTGGAAACCCCTACTTAGGGACTACTATGTTTTGCAATCGATGTGCTGCTAATGGATTTTGTGTTATTTTTGTGGTGCTGGAATCTTAAGTGGAACTTCCAGACTAAAACAGATTAGGAAGAAAAAAGTGGCGATCTACTTCCAAAAGCAGCCATTGAAAACCACATGGACTCTTTCCATAGTGCATATGATTCAAATTTGTTTTGATGGCAAACAAGAACCATAATGGAGTCTTGATTTTTTTGTTTCTTTGTTTTGCATATTGTGTTTTAACACGTGTTTTAACACGATCCCAACTGAGGTCTTTGTTTTGTGAATTCTGGGGGAAAGCCACTTTGCCCCCACGCCCCTGAGATATACATGGGGGTCTGGTGCACTTTTATTCTTGTACCAATGGTCCATCCTGAATACTGGGGAGAGGTTAACACTATGTCAAGAAAGAGACCATTAACCTTCCAACTGACATGTCAGCACTTCAGTCTAACTCTGTGTTGCAGTTTCTGCCAGGTTCTAATCTTTTATCCTTGGTAGGTGTCTCTGATATTCTGATATTTTTTACTTCCATCATACATGACTTAATTATTACTAATTTTATGTATAAAATTAATCACTTACTATTAATCCTCTATGACATTTCTTATTTTAGCTGTATTATCATACTTAGGATTTTATATCTACTTAGCATTCAAAAGTTACATCAATTTTTATTGATAAAATGAATAATGAATTTTATATGTCTATAAAACTATTTTATATACTTATATCCAGAATGTATTATATGCTTCTTATAAAATAAAAATAATAATATTCTTAATTGATTTTCAGAAAAAATATTTTTACCACCATGCAGCAACTTCTCACCAAATACAAATTAAAAATATTTCATGTTAAGAAATAGAAAACTTAATATAAAACAAACTATGCTAATGACAGGTATCTGTGTTCCATATTCTGTGAAGTAGGATGTTTTGTGATATAGGTTTTGTGAGAACACCAGATTATTATATACTGGCAGTCTGAAGTTAAATCCCATAAAATAGACTCTTTTAAAACCTGTGGGAACCCATGAGACAAAGCCTGAAAACTGCACCCACTGCACACTGAAGGCTGCTTTGCTAAGCCTGTGGCTGGTTGAGCAGAAGTTTTGTTAGTAGTTGGATTGGGATTTGACACACCCTGAGAGCAGGGCTCTGGGGTTCAGGAGTGAAGGTGCCATGAACTCTGCTGGTGATGATGACCCTATCACTCTTCTGTTGATGGAAGTGATCTGTGATCAAATGCTGCTGCTGCGACTATCACCCTCCCCAGATTGGAGCCTGGTCAACTGGCCAGGTGTGCCCTTAACAGGAGCAGAAGAGCCGCAACAGCTACTACCCTCCACAAAGTGCAAAATGCTGCATGGTTGGTCACGGTGGCCTCCTGAGAGTGAGTTCTAATTCATGTACAACAGAAGAAAACACCTCCTGGTCCTCCACCATCCTCCACATGGTTCAGATGCTGATCCCATGGTGGCAGCACCTATGCCAATCCATCTCTTTGAGGCTCTTCCTCTGTTTTGCTGTCCCTCTACTTGATCAAGCACAATGTCTTTCTGAGGGCCTGGTTTCTGGGAAATAACCTCAGAAAGAGGAGAGTGAAGAGGTGGTGTGCAGATAGGGCTGCCCCCTTCTGTTTCCTGCTCCTTTGTGGTGGGTCTTTACAACCTGTAGATCAATGTCATAAATAAAAGAAGAGTATCTTTTTATAAAAAACAAACAAAATGTACCTTATGAGATTTCAGCCATATATGTAGAGGTATGTCTCCTAAGAGATGTATACAATTCATAGCCTTATAAATAATACTTTGATATTACTACCAAAGATACGGAAGATATCTAATAATAAGGTTTAAACTATTACCTTAAACCAAATGAATACCTCTATAGTGACAATGCCTGAGAATATCACTATGAGAGTGAACCAAAAGATTTTTAATTTATATGATGCATTGATTTAATAACCAAACACCTTTTTACAAAAAATCACTTTATTGGAGGGCCATACAACTAATAACAATCCATACATCCATTCATTGTTTGGCGAGCACATTTGTATATTTGTTACCCTCATGATTCTCAAAACATTTGCTTTCAACTTTAGCTCTTGGTATCAGCACCTAATTTCCATCTCCCTCATAAAGCCTTGATAATTTATAATTTATTAATATTTTGTCATATCTTACTCTATCTGATATCTCCCTTTACCCACTTCTCTGCTGTCTGTACCCCAGGGAGGAGGCTATACATAGATTCTTATGATCAATTCCCCCTTTCTACCCCACCTTCTCTCCACCCTCCTGGTATCTCCACTCTCACCACTGGTCCTGAAGCGATCATCTGTCCTGGATTTCCTATGTTTTCAGTTCCTATCTGTACCAGTGTACATCCTCTGGTCTAGACAGAATTGTAAGGTAGAATTTGGATCATGATAGTGCTGGGGAGGTATCATTGAAGAACTAGAGGAAAGTTGTATGTTTCATCATTGCTGCACTGCACTCTGACTGGCTTGTCTTTTCCTCATGACCTTTCTGTAAGGGACTGTCTCCTTACCTACAGATGGGCTTTGGGTCCCCAATCTGTACTCCTCATTTAAAATGATGCAATTTTTAATTCTTTGATCCCTGATATGTGATCCCTTGACCACCTTGTGGTCACACAGCTGGTGTGCTTCTTTCATGTGAGTTTTGCTACTTCTGAACTAGATGACTGCTTGTTTACCTTCAAGCATTTAAGACTCCAGATGCTATATCTTTTGATAACCGGGAATCATCAGCTTTCATCACCACTTTTGCTTATGCACACTTTTGTATTCAGCGATCATGGTAGAGAGGTGAGCATCATGGAATGCCAATTTAATAGAGCAAAGGGTTTTTGCATTGAAGAAATACTTGAGTGGAGGCCCAATGTCCATCTGCTACTTAATACTAACCCTATAAATAGAGGCATGTTGATCCATTTCCCCATCATCATATATAGGTATATTTACCTATGTGTCTGTATTTAGACCTCAGTAAATGCCTTTTACTCCTATTTCTTTCTTCTATATTCTTTTATTTTTCTCTTGTCCCACTATCATTCTCAGTGTTTGTGGCAGTTGTCTAATCTCGTGTCAGTTTGAGGATTATGAGTTTCAGAGTGGGGTCTAGCCTGTCAATCTGGAGAGAGAACTCTATGTGGCATGGCTTTCTCCTGAGAATTTGGGGAAATCTGGCTGTGTTTCCCCCTTGGAGGTGAAAGACTTACTACTCAGTCCCTTGGAGATGTTCTACTGACAAGACACAAGTCTCACTCCCTATGAGACATCCTGAAGGAAAAGCTACATGAGCTTACCCTGATGAACCATACCTCTGAAGCCAGAAAAAACACAGACTCCTGCCAGTGCTGAGATGCTTGAGAAGACACAGAGAGGTCTTTGTCAGTGCTGAGATGCTCCTACCACCACTGGATACACAAGACTCTGCACCCACTGGCCTGTGATTGTCTTGGTGAGCATGTGCTTCATGAGTCTGAAAAAGACTTTATAGACTAGCATCGGATATCTGGGTTATTATCAGACTTGTGGGCTGGGACTGGACTGGATTGGGATGCTTTCAATGTTCCACCCCTCTTGTATATAAACCTCTGCCCAATAGACTTGTGTGTTTATGCATGTGTTTCTCTAGTCTACCCAGAGTAACACAGGTTTCATTTGGATTTCAGTAATTTCTCTCGGTTACATTAGCTTTGATCAATCCTTACCAAGGCTCTCCCCTTCTTGCCACTGTTTTTGAATCACTTGTTGTTCCCTTGTCCCTGGATTAGTCAACACCACATCCTTCCCACCTCCCCCCTCTCCCAGAATCCCCTGGAACCATTGGTCCCATTGTTTTTTCCTCCAGACTCTTCATCTAGCCTATGTTATCCAAATAGACCCGTGCATTGTTAGTTGGATTTATGAAAAAATCCATTTCTTGCTTTATCATGAAACCACAACAATTCAAGGGGATTCAAAATGTCGTGGAAAAATTCATTATCTTTCAATTTCCCTTTCTACAAACATTGGAAATATGTACATATGTATGATTATTTATGTCACTGTCATTGAGCTGATGCTGACTGGTAGAAAACCTTTAGGGTAGGGTTGAGCTTCCACTGAGTTTCTGAGATGGTACAAGTTCATGGGAGTAGAAAGTGCCTTATTTCTGCAGCAGAGTGGCTGTGATGGTTATTGTACTACAGACCCTATGATTCACATCCCAATGCCTGACCACCACATATGTAGATGTATATCTATTATATATGTGCATATATGATACATACACATACACACATATATGTTATGACCTTATAAGACTTAGAGTGGACTTATGTGTTAATTACATATTCATAAAAATAAAATAATTGCATCTGCTTTATGCATCATTAAAGATAAAAGTAAGTTTCCTTACAGCTTCTTAGACATAGGGAAGAATATGATACATTTTACCTTTTAGGGAGTGAGTTAATATTTGTTTTACTTGGATAGTTGCCTGCGCAGACAGTAAAATGATTTTTTCTTCTTCCTCCAGCATCATATTGACAAATGTTCAATCTTGAATGACACAGTTTAGAGATGCAATTTCCATGCCACTGAGAATGGAGCATGGTGTTAGAGGACTGAGGGCAGAGAGAGGCATTGCACAATTTATCAAGATGGAGGTAGTTGAGCTGCAATTATGTATAAGAAAGTAGGAACTGCTTCCTGGAGTATTACTCTCCTGTAAGAGGCTCACATTCCACTCTGAGCCATGGAACAAGACATTAGATAAGTGAAGAGGTCATCTTGTTCAAAGCAGAGATAGATACAACCAGACTCTTATTTTGGGTAGACTACTCAGTCTATCCTGCTTCATAGTATTCAAAACACAAGCGAGTAAACAAACAAACAAACAAAAAACCCTCACTGCCACCCAGTTAATGCTGACTCACATCTTTCTCCCTCAGTGCTGCTGTGGTTTTGAACTGATAACCATACAAAACAATGCATAACCACTACATCAATGGACCTAATTTTGTTCATTTTTAAAAAAAATTTATAAATGAAACAGGAAAACAGTAGGCAAAGCATATATGTGATTTATAAAATATGATACTTGTTTATGTTTTTAATTCCATATATATATATATATATTTTGGCATCGCTGCCTCTGGTGGTCGTGGGAGGTGCCCAGTGCCGCTCCTGAGAGCCACCGCTGGATTTAAACCGCCAAGTCTGTAGGCTGCAGTCCTGCACTCAACCACTTACGCCACCAGGGCTCAGCTAATTCCATATTTTTACAAATAGAAAACGCCACATGATAAATGATTTTGATCACTATAAATTTATTATCTCATGGTCCTGCAGGCTAAGAATCTGAATTCAGCATGTCACCATGCTTTCTCTTTAGAGTTCAGGAAAGACCCCTCTATCTTTATTTCTCCCTGTTTCTTGTAGCTGGGCTTGCATCTACAGCATAACTTCATTTTCCCAGGACAATGTTTCTCCTACCTGTCATCTTTCATCCTTTTTAGAGAAGTACCCTTGTGATTGGATGGGGACTTGGCCCATTTCAGTGTGTTCTCATGTGGAACTTAAGTGACAACCTCTTCAAGGACCCAGTTCCAGTTCTTACTGTGTTGGTAGGTGCTACTGACTCAACTCTGGCAGAGAACAACCCTACATATCTCACAAAGAAATATTGCTTGACCTGCCATCACCCTCCCAATGGTCCCTGTATTGGAGCCTGCTGTATCAATCCAGCCCATTTAGCATCTTCAAATTTTTCACTGATGCTCTACTTTACCAAGCTTGATAGTTTGGAGACTGGTCCCTCTCAGGGAAAGAATTCCAACATATCTTTTGGGGGAACATAATTCAATCCATAACAATATGTACCATTTAAGCACTAAAGCAGTATAAAATCACATTGAATTTGCTCATGGTTTTATCACTGCCTACATCTCTGTGACTTTCCTCAGAAATAACCACAAGGCTGAATTTTATTTTATGCTTAGTTTTTTCTTAGAAAGTTTTTCACTACATAAACTACTAAACATCTTGTACAGCATTGGTTACAAATGTATGAGTATTCTGTAAGTTGCTTTATTCCCTCTATACTTCTAACTCTCCCACTCTCAGTGACAAGTGACATAGCATGAGATCATGCTCAAGCTGAGTCTTAAAAATAGGAGCAATGTGGCTCAGAAAAGGAAATTTGGGAGAGCTTTTTAACACTGTTAACATACATAAAATGGAAGTAGAAAAAGCATATCTAAGGGGACAGAGATCTTGAACTCTACTAAGTCAGAGTTGACCAGTAAGACTATAAGAGAGATAAGCAGAATGGTAGAATGGATGAATGGTAAAATCTTTAGAAGTAGCCAGGTCTGTGTTTCCAGTTAGTTGTTTAGTGACCCTTAAGAAGTTGGTACACTTTTCTGGACCTCCATGGAAAATATGAATGATGCTTCCACTCTCATAGAAAAGAAAATCTGACAACTGGTAGATTGTAATAAATATTAATTAATTTTCTTCTGTATAACATCCACTTAAATATATCCATTCTAATGATTATTTACTTCTATTTTCCTTAATTAAAATATATATAAAAATTTCTGTCTCAAATTGGCCATGTTTGATTATTTGTACTGCACAACCATATGGGATTGATTTTATTCATACCTTTGTCACCAAAATTTCCACCAAACTTTAGATTTTCTGGTTTCCCTATCTTCTTACTGTTCATCTTCATTCATTTTCTACATTGGTGCTGTTTATCAAGAATAACTACTTGGTTTCTTCCTACATCATTTGTAACCTACAGCAACAATGTCTAGAGTTTATTTCCTTCAACTACTGCTGGGCAAGTTCAGAAACATTGGGAAAGGCAAAAATATTAATAGCCAAATTTACTCTGCTGGTATCAACAGTCTTAAGAAGACTTTTCTATGAAGTTAACCTATGGAACTATTTGGCTACAACTGATTGTGCTGTGCTTTATGGAGAACTCAGAATTAGCCCTGTGTGTGCCTCCCGAATATATAATTGCATGCAGTGAGCTAATATACTGAACTGGCAGGTGGCTGAATGACTTGGATATTTGAGATTCATAAAAGGATGTGAAACTGAAACACATTAAGAATGGTTATTATTTCCTGAAACAAGAGCTACATTATCAAGAGAGAAGTGATAACATGGTGATACGTCAGAAAAATGTTGGCAAAACCAATGGAAGTTAGAGGAAAATGCTTCTTCATATATTTTGTCATATGTAGTTCCACTTGTATCAGCAAATTATAGGGGTGGAGTGATCTTTATATGACAAATCTTGTGGGTTAAATGCCCATACTGATCAAAATGTTAGTAAGAGAAATGTTCTTCTAGAACATATGCTATTGGTTTATATTATTGAGTTTCTACAGATCTATTAGGGCTATTCCTTGGTGAGTACTTTACATCTGAAAGCACAATTAAAATCCATTTATAATATCTGTTCAAATAAAACATCTGTGGTTAACAGTCATAGAATTTCCCCCACCCAAGTAAGATTTTGACAAAGAATATGCAATTTTGCATGTGTACATGTGCAACTTATCTTACTTAGGCACCTGAGAGATGACTGCATGCCAGTTGCAAAGTACAGGAAGTAGGAGGGAGGTTGGCTTTCAAATAAAAGTCAGATGAAACCGTTTTGGAGACTTTGGGGATTCTTTGGAGTTGTTCTGTTAGACAGAAGGTCTTTTTTATTGTAGGTGGCCTAGACTTTATTGTAGACTTTAGACAGTACACTGACATAAACTAAAATCTATCCCAAATGGATGCTGCTTGAAGGATAAATGTAACATATATTGCAAACATCTGAACTTAAGGAACCTAGAAAATGAAATAATTCGTATCATATTTGGGGCATTTGCATAAAATTTTAAGATGTCTCTATAAAAGTAAATAAAATGTTTATATATATACAAATATATATATATATATCCCCCTTCATGAACATGCTTCATATGATGTGATGCATGTCTATTCATTATTAATCTGTGACCCAAACTGTATTTTCTTTACAATTAAATGTACTACAATAATGTATGGCTATGAAGCAGATGTATAATCATTAAAAAGCTCTCATAGGAATCTAAAAGACAGGAAATAATGAATAGAAGAGACAGTTGAGGCAGGAGGAAGGTATTGCCAAAGGGCATGGGAAGAATGGAATGTTTTCTTTTTTGTGGGCATCACTGCCCTCTGGTGGGATTAGGAGGCCCCCAGCCTTCCTCCTGGAGAGCTGCTGCTGGATTTGAACCTCCAACACTGTGGGTCACAGTCCCACACAAAACCACTACACCAGTGGTGCTCAACCCAAGTGTTTCCTTTTTAAAAGCATTGACACAAGATAAGTAAGTAATCAATTCTCATGCCTTGATGCACTTTCATTTTCTTAAACAATATTGCAGGAGACAGAGCCTAATATTGGGAGTTAGAATAACTGACCTTAGCATCAACCCTTTCTCATATACTTTGGTCTTCGCTTTTCATCTGTTATGTTAAATTTGAAGAGGATTATGTAACATTGTTTGTTATGAAACAGTATCTTAGACATTATTGAATAGTTAGATATTTTAGGGTGCTAAATGACATTAATGCATTTCAAATGACACGCTGATTGAGGAGTTGACACTCCACGTCCAAGTCATGAAACAAAGTCATGGCCATGTGGGCCCAGATAATTTTGAAGGAAACAATGTTGATATGAAACAGTTCATATCATATGGCTTAATATTCATAACCCAATCCAGTGAGTTTTCAATTCAATTTCTAATCACCAAGTTCAAATAGGTGGCTATCTGGTACAGGATGAGACACCTAGAAACTCTAGAAAGAGTTAGAAGGAGGCAAGAAATGTACCTTCATGAACTTCAGTTTCTAATTTATTTGAATATGAATTCTTTTCTAAGATTAGGGATGGTTTTATAGTAAATCTCCAAAACCCACTGCCATGGGGTTAATTCTGATGCATTAATGCCCCTATATAGGGTTTCTGATACTGTAATTTTTATAAACATTTTCTTTTCTTTTCCTTTTTTTGGGCATCACTGCCCTCTGGTGGTGGGAGTAGGAGGCCCAGCCTTGCTGCTGGATTTGAACCTCCAACCCAGTGGGCTGCAGTCCCACGCACAACCACTACACCACCGGGGCTCAGCCCGATACTGTAATTTTTAATAGCAGAGAGCATCCTCTTTGTCCACTGAGAAGCTCTGTAATATATAGCTGACCCAAACCATTGTAATTTCAACTACTTCATATACCTTAGAAAATCAGATATGAAAAAGGAACATTAGAAAAGAATCAATGTGCTCAAATGATGGTGTCATTGAAGAATATTGGGCATTTCATGAGCTGGCAAAAGCATGAACAAGAATGCTGAGCATCCTCTTTGTCCACTGAGAAGCTCTGTAATATATAGCTGACCCAAACCATTGTAATTTCAACTACTTCATATACCTTAGAAAATCAGATATGAAAAAGGAACATTAGAAAAGAATCAATGTGCTCAAATGATGGTGTCATTGAAGAATATTGGGCATTTCATGAGCTGGCAAAAGCATGAACAAGAATGCTTTCAGCACAGTCAGACTGTTCCTTGGAAGCCAGGAGGGTCAGATTTTGCTTCTCTTACTTTAGACATGCTATCAGAACAGACCAACACTTGGAAAAAGTCATTGTACTGGATAAACTTACCCAGAAGGAAGCACCTCAAAGAGTTGGGTTAACACAGTGAGTTTAACAATGTTTTCAGAAGGCTGCGATAGTGAAGATGGCTCAGGACTGGGCGATTTTTCTTCTGATGAATATCCAACAACACCATCAACTGACATTCACATAATTAACAAGTAATTGACTGAATGTCAAATTATTACTAACAACACCATCAGCTGACATCGGCATAATTAATACATACTTGATTGAACTTTGATTTATTATAACATTTTGAAATTCTTCTTTATTTTTAAAAAGAGATACTCTGTAAAATGTATAATCTTGGCGTGACTGTTGGCTCAGTCTCCTGTGCTTTCCGAATCAGGTCACCTTCCAAATGCCACCAATTATTACTTCTCAGCAGCCTGTGAGGCTCCTTTTCTCTTTAGCTCCTGTGTCTCCGCAGTTCAGGTCTACCCACCATGTTGTGTTTATTTTACCAAGACCATTGTAGTCTTTGGTTACACAGGATCATAATATCCATATTGAGCAATCACCTCCTGAGAGTTGCTTTTTTCAACAATGCATCTTAAACAAGTTCACCAAGTTATTTGATTAGTTATTGATTAAATAGGGATTATATTTTATTCTCTTATGGTTGTAATGCTTCCAATGAAATAACGTATCTAGGTCAGAGTAATCCTCTTTTGAATGGATTGATGTAGAATGGTGAGCCAATTATTATGATACTTTTAAATTGAGCCAAATCAACTTTGAACAATTTAAAGAAACTGTAGTCACTTTGTCACATTGATTTAACTTTCTAAAGATATATTTGCTCAGTCTTGGTATAAGGGAGATAAAAATGTGCTCCAATTCCAGAAACTATCAAAATAATTTCTAATCAAGTTTCA
The DNA here is from genome assembly GCA_004026705.1 of Nesogale talazaci. NCBI lineage: Eukaryota > Metazoa > Chordata > Mammalia > Afrosoricida > Tenrecidae > Nesogale > Nesogale talazaci. Next base: position 147,345 of record PVJH01002375.1, on the reverse strand, counting down.
TTTATAGTTGTGTACTGTAATGATGTTTGCTTAATGGGTATTTTAGTGGGGGACAAATTAAGATAATAATTGTACCAAAAGCTAACAATGATTGGGAATTCTTAATTCACCAGGGACTTTATGTTCTCCTTTTCTAAACTGCATGGACCTGTGACGTGAATATTTGTTATTATTATCCTTTCCACAGAGGATTTGAAGTTTGCTAAATTATGCAACAGGCATAATATGAAAAATATTTTAAACAACCATGCAAATCTTATGGTCCTTATCATATAGTTGGTGCATGATATTGATCAACATCAAGTGTGTTTGGTGAGAGCATGGTCTTAGACCAAGTCATTGTAGTTAACTTGGGAATTTCCCCACATAACCATGACCATCCCATAATCTGGGAACACCGTCAGATTATTTGTCACCCTAATCTCAGGTTCTCTTGCAAACCTTCTTTTTAAACAAGATCCAAAGATGGCTAACATACTGCTGACATATGACAAGGATTTCAATGGATTATTTCTAAAAAATATTTTCAAAAAATATTTGTAGAAAAAGTACATTTTAGTGGCAACATTTATACTTTCAAGTGGACAATAGTTCAATGCATATCCTTGTATTTATATGAAAGATTAAAATTCTGATTTATTTGCCTCCAGAAATTTACTTTTGTAGCTGTCTTGTTTTAAAGGAGAGAATATGAAGCTACTCAAGAATTATCATTATCTTCAACTCATAATGCTTCAAAATCTCTTTCTGTGTGTGTGTGTGTGTGTGAGAGAGAGAGAGAGAGAGAGAGAGAGAGAGAGAGAGAGAGAGAGAGGTGTGGGATTATTCCCTGTGTCGCAAGAAGTATGTAGGCTGTCAAAAATTGTAATTTTAACTGAAAAGTGACATATAAATGTATGATATAATACACAACATACCTGACATCTGCATTGCCAGTCTCCGTTTGTATTCTCACTGGGATAAAAAGCCATATCACTTTATTAGTGGAAGGCACACTTGTCATTTCCCACTTTAAATGGTATGGCTTGTTTAATAAGCCTTTCATATTTCACTTATACACTTTTATGCCTAGGATTTTGCAGATAAAATTCTTCTAGCATGTGAAATCTCAGAGGACATAGCTAGAATATTGCGAAAGTTAACAATAGCTATTTTTATCTTAGAGCATAGATTAGAACAGTTAGATCTGGAAGTGACCTGGGGGAAAATGTGACATGTTTATTTTATGAATTAGGGAACTGTGACCTTGAAGGTTTATATGATTTCCTAAGGTCACCTACCAAGTCCATTATATAAACAAACCCCTAATCAAGAATGGTGGAGAACAAAACAGACACCGAGTGTTCCTTGAAGTATAAAGTAATAGCTCTTATAGTCAAAGAAAGTTATAGATGATACACACACACACACACACACATATATATATATATATCATTATGGACTTCTTTTTAACTGCAGGCAGACTATGACATTGAACAGAACCACAATGAACACTTGCTGCACTTCTCCATTCCCGGTCCAGGTAGCATTGAGTCAATGAGAAAGAACTCTTTCAAGCCTCAGAGAGTTATGCTCCCTATTCGATTCAATGTTTAATCTGAAGAAAATTAACTAACTTTACTGTATCTTACTTGTATTGCCTTTAAGGTAGTTTCAAAAAAATAATCCCTCCTGGAATTGGAAATTGGAGAAAAACTATGGCCATCCTATATGTAAAACAGGGTGCGAAAGGAGAGAAATGATACTGAGGGAATCTTCTCTTAATTATGTTGAATTTCTTGCAAAAACTAGAAGAGGATAAATTTAAGCTTGAGCCTGAAACTCTAGAAATTAGTAGCAGTAGCAAGATAGATAAAAAGAAAAAGAAACTGTATTACAATTTGAAACTCTTTTTCTCACTCAAGAAGGAAAGAAAGTGAAACAAAAAGGGATTCTGTAGTTATATAATTGAATTTTTAGGAAAGGACACTACAAACTTGATAAAGGAAGTAGAAAATACCCCTTTAGAAAGCAAGAAAGACTTTTTCTGAGTTTTAGGTTCAGAGGGGCTTTTAAAAACAGAAATATGTGCCGCAAAAAGATTTAAGCTTAAATAGAAAGCCAGGACAGGTGACACAGAGTCATTTCTGTAGTGATAAAGATGCAAAGCATGTAAGGATATGGTGTAAGTTTTTGAATTGGCAAGCTGCAATTGATTGTGAGGCATATTTCTGGAGAAGAAATATCTGCTTGCTGAACCTTCATAACATGCCAGGAAACAGCAGCCAGATGAATACTTTTCACATATTGTTTACAAAGGAAATAGTTGTTACCGATGATATATGCCTGTCATTAAAGAGACATTGTAAGATCATCCCAATTGGGGAAAAAATTGATAGATCTTAGGTGTAGAAGGGGGATAGAAATATCATAGGGACTATGTGTTAGTCTGAGTAGACTAGAGGAACAAATTTCAGAGGCATGCATATAGGTATAAGGAAAAGGTTTATATACAAAAGGAATGGGACATGGAGTAAGCATCCCAGCCCAGGCCAGTTCAAAGTCCTAAGTCCGGTATTAACTCATATGCCCGAAATCAGTCAATAAAGTCTTCTTCTGACTCATGAAGTCACAGGTCAGTGGGTGCAGAATCCCGGAGCTGGCAGGGCACCTCGCCTCCAGGGCTCAACAGCAGAAGCAACTCATCGTTGGCAGAGGTCTCCATCTGGCCGCCCCAGCTTCAGAGGTCTGGCTCCATCAGGGCAAAGCTGTGTGGTCTTTCTGCAGGCTCCTCCAGCTTCTCGAACACTGCCAGCTTGTCTTGTCCATGATTAATCATCTCTAAAACTAACTCCCAACAACTGGGGGAGATAGCTTCTCATCTTCACGAGGGAAATATCGTGAGATTTCCCAGGAGTCTCAGGTGAAAGCCATGCCCATATAGAGGCCTCATCAGCTACTCAATGGCTATCTCCAGATTAACAGGCTAGATTCCACCCCTACATTTCAATCATAAAATTAACATAAGCACATGACTGCCACAGACTATATGCCTGGTGAAATGAGAACCAAAGGTGAATTCTTATTTTAGACCCTATGCATGTCTGAAGACATAGTAGGCATCAATGTGTGATCCATAAATGCAAATTTAGGAATCAGTTAGGATGAGTTGTGAGCCCATCAAAGAAAGGTTGGAAGCATAAGTCCACACAGGGGCACCTTGGAAAGAAGACCTGGTAAAGTATTTCTGAAGAAAACAGTCATCAGAAAGCCTATGGTGTGCACATCTACTCTGCTCTGCAGAGGATTTTTGTGAGTCAGAATCCGTGTGAGAGAAACAGTTGGGTACCTGTACTTCAGGCTTCAAAGTGGGAGTTACGGGAGCAAAGAGATCCATAACAACTTGTCACACTCTAAAAGCAAGAGAAGACATTTCTCTGGTAATTCAGAGTCAGAATAGCATTAAGAGATGTTCAGGATTTCAATGGGAAAAGAGGACAATCCTGGCAGGCAAGGTTTGAAAGGGGATTTAGGTTCATGTATACAACTGCATTCTACTAATAGTTGTTTTTCAGACATTGGCGGTGTAGTGCTTAGTTTGCAGACTGCTAACAGCAAGGTCAGCAGTTCAAAACTACCAACTGATCGGAGGGAGAAAGACCTTTCTATTTATGTAAATTTTCACAATCTTAGAAACCCTCTAAGGGGGAGTGTTCTCTTTGTCCTATAGGATTCCTACGAATCAGAACTGATTCAGTGGCAGTGAGTTTGGTGTGTTTTTTTGTTTATTTTGAGTTACTGTCTGGGAGAGCATGCAAAGTGCTTCCCACCTTGACATTTCTCCTATAAAGTGAAGTGGGAAAGTGGATGTTGGAAAAGACTTGGAAATTTGGTCTTGATCATAGAGTAGCTAAAGCGAATGGAAGAAATGATGAAGTAGAAGCACTGACCAAAAATTCTCAAAGTTTAGCTGGAGAAGACAAAGACAGATATTATAACAAAATGTGCTAAAACAGAATTAAAAACAAAACAAAGCTAACATGCTCAGTATATCTTAAATCAAAAGAATTGCAGAAAAAAATTTAAGCCTTAAGTTACAATCCTAAAGGATTCTATGGGCAAAATATTGAAATATACAAGAATCATCAAAAGAAGATGAAAATAATAGTAGTCAAAATTCCATCATTTCAGGAGGTCACCGATGAGCAAGAATCTAGGGGACTGAAGGAAGAAATTCAAGATGCCCTAAATGCATTAGCCAAAAACAAGGCTCCAGGAATTGATGGTATACCAACTGAAAAGTTTCAACAAGTTGTTAAAGCACTGGGAACACTAGTCTTCCCCAGGCTATTTGGAAGACATACTTGGCCAACTGACTAGAAGAGATGGATATTTGTGCCCACTCCATAGAGAAGTAACAGCAGAATGCTCAACTATAGAACAATAACACTGATATCGCAAGCCAAGAAAATGTTGCTGAAGGTCATTCAACAAAGGTTGCAGCAGTACAGTTACAGGGAGCTGCTAAAGATTCAGGACAGATTCAGAATAGGATGTGAAACAAGGGCTGCCATTGTTGATGTGAAATGGATCTTTACAGAAAGCAGAGAACACCAGAAAGATATTTGCTTGTATTCTATTTACTATGCCAGCCATGTAACTGCATGGATCATAAAAACTGTAGATAGCTTTGAAGAAGAATGAGAACTCCAGAACACTTCATTGTGCTCCTGTGCAAGCTCTCCATGGATCTAGAGGCAGTTAAGTGGACAGAACAAGGGGCTGCTGTCTGGTGTAAAACCAGGAAAGCTGTGCATCCGGGTTGTGTCCTGCTATTATATGTCCTGCATTCAATCTGTATGCTGAACAAATAGAGAAGCTACATTCTACAAAGAAGAATGTGACATCAGGATTGGAGAAAGGCTTGTCAACAACTTGTAATAGGCAGATGGCACAACTTTGCTTGCTCAACATGAGAACTTGAACCTGCTGATGAAATGTAAGGGTTTACTGCTGATGAAATGTAAGGGTTTAAGAATTCAATACAACTCAATATAAAGACCCAAATTCCCACAAATGGACCAATACGTATTATAATGTTAAATGTGGAGAAGGTTGAAGTTGCCCAGGATTTAGTCTTGCTTGGGTCCATAATTATTGCTCATGAGATCAGCAGTTGAGAGATTAAAAGTTGGATTGCATTAGTCAATCTGTTGCACAGGACCTCATTAGAGCATTATAAGACAAGGATGCTACCTGGCAGACTATGTTTGAACCTATTGGTGCAGTCCTGGTGTCAATCCACCTCCTTGAACTCTTTGTTGCTTTTGAACTGCTCCTCTACTTGACCAAATATGCTCTCTTTCTAGAGAGATCAGCCTTTCCTGACAACAGGTCCAAAGTTGGTAAGACAAAGTCGCATCATCCTTGTCTCTAAAGAGCACTCTGATCATACTTCTTCCAAGACATATCAATGTATCCTTTTAGCAGTTGGTGATATTTTTCCCCCTAGAGTTTTATTAACACATAACTTACACATCATAGAATTGAATCATTCAATTGGTCAAATATATCAAGGGGGAATTGGAAAACTGCTACACACATCCTCGAGTATCCCTTTTCCCCTTGTAAGGACTCAAGACTATGCCTTGTTTAGTTCTCTTGGGCACAAAGTCACTTTGAGTTGGAACCAACTGCCTGGCACCTAACAGCAGCACTAACAACATTGTATTCATAGTGTTCCGAAGAGGGACTGGGCTTTGATATGATCACCTAGATGGCGCAACACTGAAACAGAAGACTAGCACCTAGACCCGAGGCAGCGGATACAGGTGCTCCTCAGCCCTTGAACGGCAGTGAGGGGGTGAGAGCTGAAACTCCAAAGACAAGCTATCTGAACTTTTCGAGCTCAGCCAAGTATAACCCAAGAAAGTGAATTTGAGTCTCAGTTTTTCTCATCTTCAAATAGTTTGCTGTGAAGAATAAACCAATAGCCACATGTAAAGTCTGTTGAATACTACTTTGTCTGAAATATTCATTCTATATAGATTGGCTATGGTGACATACTTTCAGAGGTCAAAGAGAAGAAAAGCAAGTTAAAGCTAAACAAGACCTGTGCATTCCTTTCTGTAAATTGGCTACCCTACTGGTCCATTGTGACCATTTAAATGAAATTGCATCGGGTTCCCTGGCCATCGCTCCCCGAGACAATCACTGATGAGCTTGACTTTAACCGTGAATACCAACCTTTCCTATAGACAATGTTCATGCTGATCTTAGAGTTATATCCTTGGTCTTAGTTTGAGTCTGCCATTACCTTCCTATAATTTCCAAAAATCTCTTTAATATTGCTAAATAAAATGAAAGAGCAATACTATGTACTAAGTGGCTCTTCACCATCAGGGAATAATTTATCTTTCTCCTATCTTTTCTTCAGAGTCCTCCAAAACTCCCTGCTTCTACTCAGGTGCCCCTACATTGAATCATTCCTTACACATGGCCTGAATAGTGCAGCTGCTCTAAGTAGACACAGCAGCGGACCCACACGAACAGTCCACACAGTTTTTCTGACTGTATTGACACTATCTGATAATGGACCCTCACTATTCTTAACTTGGTACTTACAAAATAAGCCTTATTGCATTTTATTATATATTCAATAATTTAACTCTTCAGGTAGAGTAATACATTTTTGAAGCATGAAGGCTACACTTCTTTGCCTATTGTGGTTATGTATAGAGACTTAGAATAGGATGACTGATAAAAGAAGGCATACATAAAATATCTAAATTTATTGATTATTTAAATTAAAATATATAAGAGAAGAAGAACAGAGACTCCTCAGGATTTATTTCGGTAATTGAAGACACATGCTTAGTTAAAGAGAGCCCAGGTTAAGTGGTTGAAGAGGATGAGAAAGCATTCTTATTCATGTATCACAGGGTTCAAGGTCAGAGAAGACAATGGACAGACTGAAGCAATAATGCAAACAACTTTGCAGTTTTGGAAAGATTAATGAAAATAATATCTGAAGTTTTATGAGAATTCCAGATGAGAATAAATTAGGACAAGCACATAATTAAAGACCATCAGTCAAAGTGAGCTATATGGGTAGGTAGAAGAAATTGAAGAGGTTTATCAGTCGTACAACACATCTACTTCAACCAAGATGTTGCCAAGATGAATTAGCAAGAAATTGGAGGTCTTTCTGAACCAATATTGTAAGCTCCTCAGCATAACATAATGTACATGTCAAAATCATGGTCCAGCTCCCATTATCAGGAGTCCCATTAGTAACTATCATACATTAATATGCTTGCCAATGGTGATTTTGTGACATTGTTCTTTGACCTCCCATATCCTTTCCAGGCCCTCATTATGACCTCCAGCTCATGGTCTCCCACAAGTAGATGACATAGACTAGCATTTGTCTTGTCCTCTGCCTGCTCAACATGTTTCAAATGTTTTGGGATTCTTTTTAAGAAAAAGAAAGTTGAGGAATAATTCCAGAACACAAAAACAAGACAAAAAAATCAGAAATGCTAAGATTTGATTTGTTTTCAATATCTTTTGGTTATGAAAGACAGGAAGTCTCACCCCCACCATAACATAGAGGTTGCAGACTTCTCTGGGACAGGCAGGACTAGAACATTATAACCTTTCCTCACCTCACCAGGCTGATTTTATTTCAAAGATAATTATGAAAAATCATGGTAAATGGAAGGTTAGATTTGTCAGAGCTATACTGCACACACCCATCCACACACATATGAGAAAACAATTGGGGAATTATCTGTTTCTGGGCACCACAAGATTAATGTTCCAAGGAGACATTTGCTGCATTACAGGAAAAGCTGACCCAGCAGGGACTGCTAAAATAAAAATTACATAAGAGACAAAGTATTTGGAGTCTTACTGGAGAGAGGCAGAGATAATATTCATACCATATGCCATGAAAATTCACTTGTAGGAAAAAATATAGAGAAAGCTGAACTGTGGAAAAAGGAGTCCCTTCTAAGAAAAATGTTGATACTGTGGCATGGGAATTGAAGAGGTTTTTAAAAAGGTGGTGAAAAGATTTAGCCAGAAGAAAATTTAAGAAGGCTAAACAAACTTGAGGAGAGGGAGGTTGATTAAATAGTGATGAGAATGGTTTGGTGGGAGAGGTTTTTGAAAAAGATAGAGGAAAGGCAGGAAGGGAGGAAAACAAAGCAAGTCAATTTAGAAAAGAAATCACTTCTTGGAAGTAGGAAATGCCCTGAGAGATACACGAGGGAAAGAGAAATTACCTGAATAACAGATTAAAAAACAAATGAGAAAAGTCTGCTTTAAAAGCTCAGGTAATCGAAAAAGAGACAGATAAACCTGAAGAATGGTTGGTGCCAAAGAAAACTCTGGTTCCTGTTGTAGATTGTGTTCCTGTTCTTACTGATTCATTTTCCAAGACCTATTGTTTAAAGGACGTTACTAGGAATGGTGTCTATTGTCATTTGTAAGGAGACCCAAAGGTAAATTGATTTTATAGACTGAACTCAGAATATCTGTTTGGAGAAAAGAGAAAGGGTTCCAGCAGAAGATATTTGTTGAATATGTTCTTCTTAACTAAAAACAATATTAAATACATGTTTCAAGAGCACAACCATTATTTCAAAGGAAGCACAAGTTTGACCTACGTAGGGTGCTGATACATATAAATCTTTCTGGAAACCTTGTTTTATTTATCTTTTTATATGCAGGTTCTATCTGGCAAATAGTAACTCCTCATAAAATCTTCTCCTACTAGCAGACTAGTGAAGCTTTGTAATTCTATGATAATTATTACTACTCTCTACTGTGGAGAGAATAGTAAGTTTTATGAGCTTTATACTGAACACTGCCAATTTATTTTTTAATCTTCATTTTTATCTTATCTTTATTATTTGCTAAGTTGCTCACCAATATTTACCTTCACACTACTCTTAAGTTTACTTAATTAAATAATTATATTTCAATAATAACTACTGAGTTCTTTATTCAAAATACAATCTTAGGTAAATGTCACTGAGGCCAACCTTTTTATTTTCAACAGTAGGAGAAAGATAATTGAGGAATTAATGTCTCTTCAAGCCAAATTCAGAAGGAAACATAGAAAGAGGGTACCGTTGCTGATGTAAGATGGATCTTAGCTGAAAACAAAGATTTCCAGAAAATTGTTTCATGGATATTTGTTGATCATACAGAGAGACAACTAGGTGAATCATAAATTGAAAGAATGAGACTTTTAACATTGACAAAGAATCTGTCCACAAACAAAATTAGGGGATCATGAGTTGTTTTAATAAAAAAAAAGTTTGTGTCAGAGTTTTATATTTTCACCATCCTCATTCAATCTGTCTATGGAGCAAGTGATTCAAGACACTGGACCAGTGAACGAGGAAAAATGCATCCAATTTTAAAGCAGTCTTATTAACAACCTGTCATGTTTAGATGGCACAACCTTGCTTGCTGAATGGATCACAAATCAACGTAAAGAAAACAGAGATTCTCAAAACTGGACCAGTAAGTCACACCATAATAAACAGGACAAATAGCATCATTGTAAGTGTTTTATTTTACTTGAATCTATAATCAATGTTCATGGAAACAATAATCAAAAATCAAACGATGTGTCTTTTTGAGCAGATCTGCTGTGAAAGACATCAGTGTTCGCAAGTAACGTTTGTCCCCATAGGGAATAAGGTGAGTCTGACTCCCCGCCTGAACATGCAGGTAGGTTCAGTCCCCACGCGTGCGTGAGATGGATCAGCAGACCTGGAGAAGAATGATGCGTTCAGATGACTGCATTGATCAAGAGTATTGAGCATACTGTGAACTGCCAGAAGAACAAAGAAGCCTACTCTGGGAGAAGCACAGCTAGGACGCTCACTTACTTTAGAAGTATCAGAGAGTGGTGCCGGTGGAAGACATTATGCCTGGTGAAGGGTCAGTAAAAAGGAGTACAACTCTAGATGAAGTGGCTCAACTCAATGACTGCAACAATGGGCTCAAACATCGTAAGTCCTGTAAGGTTGGTGCAAAAGCAGACAGTGTTTTGACTGGTGTGCCATGGATAACTATGGACTGGAACCAACTCAAAAGCAAATAACAACGATATCCTATTGACACATATGTCTGTACCCAGTGTGTGTGTGTGTGTGTGTGTGTGTGTGTGTGTGTGTGTGAAAAGGGGAGAGGTATATATGCATATAGAAAGAGTTCATTACTACCAGAGATTGGCTAATGAGGGACTTTATGTCTCTGGGGTCTGCGAGAACACTGAGAGGACTTTCATATTTAGTTATAGAGAGGAAATTAAAAGTTGTTACAAGGTTTCTAAACCATGGACTCAAACATTGGCAATCATCAAGATGACCCAAGACTGGCCAATATAAGAGGTAATACCATGAATCTAAACAGCTCTGTTGACTAGCTGTAAAATGTGAGTTTGTCCTTTTGTGAAGGTCATAGATAACCTTCCATTTGTAAAAAAGGTTCTGGTTGAAATAAACATCTGAAGGTGTCATAGATGCCTACTGCTTTTGTAACACACACAACACAGAACGAGCCTAATTCTCCTCTGACTCAAGCAGGATTGCCAGGAATCAGAGCAGACTCAATAGTCACTGATAACATGCAAAATGCAAACAGAAGAGTTCCCGCTTGTTTCAAATTTAACCAGTGCATCATTTGACAGAACAGTCATTTTATTTTTAAATCTCACACACACACACACAAATGTAATTTGATAAGATGAATCTTTTTTATTTTACTTTTTTTATATGATGAATCTTTGAAATATAAGGAAATGAAATTATTATATAACTGAAAGCAGAATTAAAATTCAGATGAATGAGAGAACAAATTACTAACAAAGTTAGGGGTAGTATTCTGGGAAATGATACAAAGAAATAAATATATTGGTGAGGCCAATGATAGTTATTAAAGTGATAACTAATAATTGGACCCTTAATGACTGAAAAAATAGGTCACTTTCTACATTCAAGGTCATGATAAAAACATAGAGCATTCAGAGTGCAAATATCAATGAACATAGAGGGACAATACTTTGCTTAGAGAAAGAAATTAAGGGGAAAAAACCAGCAGCACAGGGGCCAGGAGTGTCTACTGGGCATATGCTAATTCAAGCCCAAGCCAGGTGGACAGCGTATAGGTGGGCCATACACTTGGGTGGGCCCAGACTAAGACAGGTGACCTGAATTCACCCAATGGGGTCAACCAGTACTTTTCACCAGGTCTCCCAGCTGAAAGCCCTAAGGGCTGAAACCTGAAGACCACCGCCTTTCCCTCAGGCTGTGCTTGGGCTTTCTGCTCCTTGACCAATGGTCTCGCAGTGCTGATGGGTACCCGTGTTCAGTCACAACAAAGCCTGAAACTTCATCTAGCCTTTATTAAAATCCTACACTTAGAGCACAAATAAGGCTTCCACATGAATTTTTTCTACTGAGAAGTCAAGGACCGAGGTATTTGTCACCTGAAATATCTAACAAAACCACATTAAAATCATAGCATATTTAGGAGCAATCTCTAAGGGAAAAAATAATATGAGACAAGACAGAAAATATTTCAAGGAAAATGGCTCTATTACAAACTATGAATCATAATTACTCTCTGTTTGAACTATAAAAAAATTGCTCTGATTAGGTTCAATTAGAAATTCTGTTACATTACTACACTGAAATGGCTTTGGGGAGCCAGCTGAGAAAATGGGTAGGAACGACCGATTACTTCATCCTTCTCTCAGGCTTGGAACATGAGGACAAGATAAGTGTTTTCAGACACAACAGTCTTTTCATGTTTTGAAGGAAGATAGCACAGTGATAGAAGAATGCAGCAAGATTTGTTTCATGAGAGAAAATGCTATCTGTTTTGTTTGCCAACCTGCAGGCATTCTCCATCCTGCACTCCCTATCCCCTTGTCCCCAAAAGATGTGGGGATTTCCACACACCTTGTGTTTCTTTAAACTCCTCTTCTCTCCCAACTTCACTGTGCGAGTGAGTTGGGCTTACTTGTAAACTTCAAAACTCAGCTCATTTCTAAGAAGTTCAAGTTTTATGATTTAAAAAACTTTTATCAGTAAATAAAGGTCAACCATCTGGCAGCAATGTGCCTATTTGGCTCAGCTTTAGTTTTCTACACTACGTTATAAAAATATTACAGTCAAGTATGACATTAGCAAAGTGTGACATCTGGGCTTATACAAAATATAAGAGTTGGCAGGGGGACTAATTTCCCTTCTGAAAAATTGCCATGGCAGAAAGGGACTGAGGACAATCCGATGGCTGAGAACACAGCCCTGGACATTGCTGTAATTCAGTCAGGCTTGCCCGTGAGCTTAACAGTATCCTCCAAAAAACGTCTGCCTGGGAAGCAGGAAGGAGTCTAATTACCCAAGAGAACGGCATTGATGGATTGCCACGGGCCGGTGAGAATAGAGGCTATTTTAGCGCAAGAGAACATTTTTCTCTACCTGCAGTGCTAGGTGGTCATGCATTCAAGAATTAAATCAGACTGCTTCATAAAATACTGTAGGTATGGCCATAATAATGCCATGCAGCTTTTCTGAGAGCATTTACTTTGGGGGTTGAAAATTGTATAATTAAATTTTGGCATGGATTTTAGGTGGCAATGATTTTTATTAAATTCTTTTTTTGTATGACCCTTTCTATGAGTTCAAGACAAATGCTATATTTATTTTTTCCCTAGGTTCTCTGGGTGTATTTTAATGCACACTAATCTAAAAGATATTGAGTCACTGACAAAAGAGATACAAGCAGCCAGTCTCATTTGAATTAAAGACTGATTTTGTGGTGGTTGTTGTTTTAAAGGAAAAGGACAGGGTGGAGTTTAAAGAACCTTTTTCTTTCACCTCTGGGTACTCGATTTTATGAGGATTCAGGTACTATAATTAGCAGTACACATAAAAGCGCTGCTGTAAAACTTCATAGGGGTTAAATAAATGTTTGAAATCTGGATCTTTAAAATGTTTGGGTATCTACTACTCTAATGCCTGTTGAAGAAAAATTAGCCTGAATAATATTCAGCTGGTAATCCAAAGAATTGAAATCACAACCGTCCTCCTCCTCCTTTTTTTTTTATTTAACAAAACAAGTTCATCATGTGTTCTGTGAATTTTGGAGGTAGCCTGCATTCCCATTCCCCTCCCCCTGATCCCACCAGGGGAGGTCATAGAAGTCCCTGTGTGGCACAGATGGGTAAGTCTACAATGACTGTGTGAAAGGTTGGTTGTTTAAATCCCCTTGGTGGCATCTTGGAAGAGAGTCCCATTGATCTGCTTCAGACAAGTCACAATTTGAATACTTTAGGGAGAAGTTCCACTCTTCACACACAGTCACCATAAGTTGGACTTGAATGGACAGCAGTTGACAACCGTTAGAAGTGTAGTAACTAAAATTTGAATTTTATAAACCTACATTTGTGCACTTTCTACCGTGTTAAGTTCCTCATCCTTGCTTGGTTCTCGTATTCCAGGTAGAAATTGTAATTGTTGCCAGTATTCCTCTGATTTCCAGGAAGCGCACATACATTTCTCAAGGCCTTCTGGGAGGAAGGAGACAATGGAACTTCTTCCTTGCATAAACCATGGTGAGCTCATCTCAGGACTGAAGAAAAGCAAAGTTCTCTTTTTCTGACACAAAGAGCTAACAGCAATGCGAAGTTAACTGATTTCCACCATCAGGCAGGCAATGAGCAAATAAGACTGCAATGTGCATTCCTGATCTTTTCCCCATTAACTCTTCCTGTTTAATTGTTGCTGCCCAGATCATGGGTCTTATTATTTCTAGCTTCCCTCAGACACTGAACAGTTTCAATTCCAGTGGTTGGAAAGAATTGCAGTGATGAGGGATTCTGGCAGCAACACAGATCGTTTTCCTTTTATATTCCTATTTCAGGAGAACGTGCTATCTAAAACACCTCATGATCTCTCGGTCATTGGAGTACCTTCAAGTTGTAGCTCTTTTTTGGTACAAATGGAATGAACTGTTCTGTGAATGATAATGGGCGAGTTTTGTGGTAAGTTTCTCTTTTCCACCGCTAGCCCTTGCTTCTCTAGTCACTGCCCACCTACACCTGCTTTTCCTGGTCTGGCACTGATGGGGGGGGCGGCGGGCGCTGGAGGAGGATCCTGAGATTACTGGTTAGCAGCGATCCCTGAAGCCCTTGAAAGAAGAGAAGGAACTTTTTCTGTACTGTGAAAAGAAACTCAATCCCATCTTCAAAGGAGTCTGAATGACACAAATGGTTTGAAATAGACTAGCTTGAAGGATGGCCATTTGAACCCAACGCGGTCAGTGGCTCCTCAGAAAAGATGTCTGGTGATGTGTTTCTGCAAGTATGACCATGGGGGTCCATGCTGTGGAACCTTCTGTGCAGTCACTCTGGGGTTGGTTCACGGTAAGTTGAAATCAAGTCCTGGCAGAAGGTTTTCTTGTTTTGGTTCTCCTTTATTCCCACCTCCATCTTTTGGCTCATTGCCATCAGTCTCTTGCTTCTCTGCTGGCAAGAAAGCTCTGCGCTGTGTGGCACGCTGCCTGAGCCGGCGCTGGCAAAGGATCAAGTTATGCCCAATCCTTTTTCAGTCTAGAGGAAGGCACGCTTTGTGCGACCTCTTCAATTTGGGAATTAAATGGAGTGGCTTACAAATGATAGCGTGACATGTGCACACTCTACAACATTCTACACACTCCCATCCGTTCTCTTACCATTCCTTTTTGTCGAGATATATGTCATAAAATTTATCATTTTACACTTGATCTTAGCCAAAAGGCTGAGAAGAAATAAATTTATCATTTTAAAGTAAGCATTTCAATGCTTTTGCTTGTTTGGTTGACAGATATATTTTATTGCAGGAATATGGCTGTCAGTCTAGGTAAACTAGAGAAACAAACTCATAGGATGCATATGGATACAAGAGTATGGTTTATATACAAGAGGTATAGGACATTGAGAAAGCATCCCAACCCAGTCCAGTTCAAAGTCATAAGTCTGATATTAGCCCATATGCCCAATATCAGGGTATAATCAGTCTCCTTCCAACTCATAAAGTCACAGGGCAGTGGGTGCAGAATCCCTGCATTGCCAGGGGTCTCCCCATGGTTCCTCACTTTCAGGGCTCAGGGTCCATCAACAGCATCCAGTGGTGGTAGAGGAAGCTCATCGCTGGCTGGGGTCTCCATGTGACTTCTTCAGCTTCAGAGGTCTGGTTCCATCAGGGAAAGCCATGTGGCTTCTCCTCCGGCTCATCCATCTCCTCGGATGCTGCCATCTTGTCTTGTCCACAGTTCATTGTCGTCTCAGAGACTAACTCCCAACTACTGGGGGGATAGGTTCTCATCTCCAAGAGGGAAATATCATGAGATTTCCCAGAAGTCTCACAAGAAAGCCATGCCCACATGGAGGCCTCATTGGCTACTCAATGGCTATTTCAAGATTAACTGGCTAGACTCCACCCCCACATCTCAATCACAAAATTAACATAAGTACATGACCGCCACAATGGCCAAGGTTCCAATTGGGTAGCCATGCTCAGGGGCAGCCTGGACTGCTGCCCGGGACAGAGCAGGTAAGGCGAAGAGATGATAGTGGGAGTAGGGAGTGTATCTGGGCCTAGGGCCTCAGAGCTGCGAGAGGATATTGGGGGTCCAACTAGAGATGAGGGTGGTGCCATCTGGCTCCACTTTCAGGGCTTTTGCTATGCCCTCCTCACCCACCATGGAGAACCTCTTGAAACTTCAGCTCCCAAAGGGTGGCATCAAGGAGCCATTCAAGAACAAATCAGTTTCCTACCCATGACCCCATTGGGGTCCCAAGAAGCTGAACCTGGCCTTGTGCCTGGTGCGTCTTCCCCCACTCACTGGTCACAAAAACATCGTCGATGCTCAGATAACCCACTACCTGGGCTGCCTTCACCTTCAGTGCTCCAGCCTGCTCCACAAACCCCAGAAGGTGAGTCTTAGAACAACCTGGAGTGACAGCTCCAGGGACTACGGAGAGGACACCCCTTTCCTGCCCCTGTACAGCTGACTAGTCATGTTCGCCTCATTCCCAGACTCTCCTTCAGACACCACCACTACAGGAATGGCACCTGTATTGGGGCCATGGCTGCTGCTGCTCTATGGGTGTAGTCACTTGTCGCTTTCTGGTCCCTGTCCTGCTTTCACTGAGGCAGCCCCCACGGAAGTTGTTCTACTAAATAGCAGCCCCCCACCCCCCACAGCCCAGCCAGCCCCATGCCTGGTTCACAGCCACCAGGGCTCATTACCCACCAGCCTACATGAGGGACGGAGCCTTCAATTTTATTTTTTTAATGAACTTTAATTAAACAGTTTTTCTTTATTCTAAAAACTGATCAAGCACCACCACCATCTCAGATAATTTTCCTAATTTCAAAAATGAACAAAATCGTACCCGATTGGCTATCCATGCTTGCTTTGCCCTTCTTCCCACTGCTGATCATTACTAATCAACTGTCTCTTTCCATGAATTTGTCTGTTAGGGGACTTGTAGATAAACGAGGTCATAGATGACTTTCGAAATGGGTGTCTTTTACTTATGATGTTTTAAAGATTCATCTCTCTTTAAGCTTTTATCTACATTCCTTTTCTTATTATGGCATACTAATATTCCATTATTTGGACAAACCACATTTGTCAATTAGTGAATGACTCAGTTATCTGTACTTTGAGACTGGGATAAAAAATGATGTAACTGTGCACACATTTTTATGTGAACATCTATCTTCAATTTCCTCTTCTTCATCTATTTTATAGCCTTAAATCATAAGACTTGTTCTCTGTTTTCATATCTACTTTACTTATTTATTTTTAATTTTTGTTTTGGAAAAATAATTTCTGTCCAGAGAAGAATATAGATTTTTGGGGACGATTTCTAACTCTGTTTTCTGATCTTCCTAATGTCCAGTTTTCCTACCTGTGAAATGGACATGAATACACCTACTTCAGAGGGATAGAATGTTTTAGGTCAGCAGTTGTTAACCTGTGGATCATGACACCTTTGGGAGTTGGACAACCCTTTCCCAGTGATCGGCCGATTCCTAACAGTAGCAAAATTACAATTATGAGGTAGCAATGAAAATAATTTTATGGTGTGGGAGTCACCACAAGAGGAATCAAGGCAGGTTAAGAACCACTGTTTTAAGTGAATTTCCTATTAGTTAAGTGAAAATTGCACATCTTGACTTCTCAGTCTTCAGCAGTGCAAGCACAAAAAGCCCTAGGCTTCTCAAGATCAATACTCATGAGAACTGAGGCCCTGGCCCCTTTAGGATTTATCCCACTGACCCTCATCATTGACTTTACTCAGAATTATGTTTTGAATTCAAGTCTCTGAGGTCAACCATTATATGAGTAGCACCAGATAATGACAATGGCATGGCCTCGCTGTCTTATCTGTATGGAAGCAAGTGGTATTTCCATATATATATATGTGTGTGTATATATGTGTGTGTATATATGATATAGATCTTTGCTTACATCCATTCTTTAAAAGCATACTTAAACTTTAATAAAATGAATGTAGTATTTTTGGCCTAATGTCAGTAAAGAGACAATGAGAGAAAAGGCAAGAAATTGCTATCCATTGAAAATCTTCAGGGAGGTGGTTCAGACATGTGTTCCACACTCTAAAACTCCTTTTCACATTTAATCCGTATAGCAGTCTTTTAAAAGAGATTTCTTTTTGTCCAGATGACAAAAATCAGAGCTCGGGGAGTGTCCAATTAAATGTTGAACTTGATAAAGCCAGTAAGTGGTAGATTTGGGATTTGTTCTTAAATATGTTTGATGTAAAAATCCTCTTATGTTCACAATACCTCGAGCTCTGGTCCCATGTATTGCATCTTACTTTGTGACTATGTTTAATAAAATGTGATGGCTTAGTCAGGTTTTTTCTAAGTTGTATGGTGGTTCATAGACAATATCCGAATCTCAGTGGTTTACAGAATGAAAGATTCTTCTTTTTAAAAAAAGTTACTCTTGCACACATGAACTGTTGGATATAGCGCTACTATTCGTGTTGTCTTCATTTCGGGTTTGAAGTAATTCTTAACTGGAGTACCCTACTTTTGCTGTTGAATAACATCGTGAGAAGCAGAACCACATGATGGCTGTTAGCACTTGCATGGGTGTATTATGCTGATCCTATACCATTTTATTAGCATTTGCATGGGTGTATTATGTTGATCCTATACCATTGGCCATCACAAGTAAAATGTACACTGTATATTCCTCCCACAAAGACAGTAACCACAAGCAGGATATGCCAGAAAAAAAGGTAATGAATTTCTTCAATAAATAATAAAATATACCACACATAGTTTCCAAATGTCAATGCATGTGTTGGGTCCATGTCTTCTTAGACTTGCCCCTATTTCAGTGGCTGATGTTCCTTGGTTTATTTTGCTGGCTTGCTCTCCAGTGCTTCAACCTTGCCTGCAAACCTCCGTGTGCCCTAGGGTTCCTTCTGGGATCTCAAAACTCTGCACGTACACTCTTAGATGACTCCACCTTGAGATACCATCAACATGCTGATAATTTTTATCTCAAGTCCTGATCTCTTCCCCATGCTAACTGTCTTAGAGTATCTCCACTAGGAATTCTGTTGGGCAGCTAAGTCGCAAAATGTTCAGAGTGGAATTCTGATTTCCATTTATTCCACCCCTGTTGGCAGTGATTGGTACCACCGTCTAGTTATTGAAGGCAGAAACCTAGGATCCCTTTTTTTTTTGTCCCCTCTGACATCAAATACATGCAAGACATGCTACTCACACCTTTGCAGCAGGCTCTCCCAAATGTCCTTCCATTTGAAATGCCTGTACCTTATCTCAAAATGATTATCCTTCTTTCCAAAGTTCAGTAGTCAGCGCACTGGACACTGGGCTCCTCTTCTTTTCCCTGTGTTATGCATTCTCCATATATTAGATTGATGGTACAAATGGTTTTAACAAAATTCAGACCAGTCAAGCCACAGCATGTGGTACAAGGGCTTCCATGTTGTGACAATGGCCCACCTCTTCCACTGGCCTCTGTCCACCCCTGTCTCCCTCCATGCAGGGAGACACTCGAGTTTCATTCTCTCTCCCAAAATTTCCAGGAATGGACCATTTACATCATATATTTCACTGCTTTCTCTATTAGAGTCTTCGATGTTGCAAACAGTGCATATGTTTGTAGGAATAGCTTGATTTGAGTGTTATCAGAAAACATTTACTGGATTTATTTCTTGATGCCATTCATTCATTCCCATTTGGCATCCAAAAGCAAGGGATGCATGTATATTTGAAGCACTTTACACAGGAACACGAAGCTATTTCCAACTAGGGTGAGACAAGGCAAGGTGTGTGGGTGGGGAGTACCCCTGAGCCCATCACTTTGGTGTAATTTCAGGTGGAACATGGCCTCTGGAAACTGCTTTTCTGTGTCGAAAAGTCAGTAGCAATAAAATCCCTCCCACTGGGGTAATGTCACAGAGCTAAAGGGCATTCATGTCATGGAGTCACAGAGGGGAATTTCCCAAGTGAATACAGTCAGCGCTTTCAGAGAGCATACATGGGAAGAAAGCAAATTTTGAAAGTAAAGTTACAGACCTCACATCATTTCTAAACTCTGCGAATGTAGATTTACAAGGCTGACGTCAAGTTAGTGTTATTAAGAGGGTACAAGTTATAGACCCTCAGGTAAGGCCTCTCTTGGTTGCCAGTTGCCCAGAACTCTAAGAAAGAAGGAGGAAATTGCTCTCCTTTGGTTTGGTTTTCCCAGGTTACATAGCACTGATCAGTTCTCAGGGAGAAGTGTATCTTTTGTGATAGCTTGCAATATATGTATGTGTGGAGAGGTCAATTGACTAAATTGTGTTTGTAATCCGTTCTGTGTCAGTAACAGTGTTAACTGCCCTAGACGACATTTCCCTGGTGGTGTAGCTGTCATGCTCTGGGCTGCCTTCTGCCAGGTCTGCGGTTCAAAACCATCAGCTGCCTCATGGGACAAAACTGACTTTTCTACTCTCTGACATAGTCAGTCTGGGAAACTCACCGGAGCAGTTCTGCTCTGCCCTGCAGGGTTGTTCTGAGTGGGCATTGATTAGATGGCAGTGTGGATCTTTTGCTTTGTGTGTGTGTGTGTGTTTTTGTCATTACTGCTCCCTGGTGGAAGTAGGAGACCCAGCCTTGCTCCTGGAGAGCTGCCGCTGGATTTGAACCACCAACCCTGTGGGTTGGAAGCCTGTGCACAACCACTGTGCTACGGGGGCTCAGCCCAGCTTTTTGCTTTATCCATTCTAAATATGATGGTGTTATGAAATGGTTATTAGAAATGGGTAAACTCTGGTAATTGAGGCTTCCCATAGGATGCCCCATTCCAACCAAATAGCTGGTCTCAGTTGTGGTAAACTGGGGAATTAATGATGACCTGTTTGCCTACACTGAGAAATAAATAGCAACCTGCATGTGGTGGTGTTGCAGATGTTCTTATCAGCACACATTTCTACACAGTGACACACCACAATAGCAATTGCTACTCTTGGGGGGAGAGGGAAGGGAGGAAAGACACATCACATTCCTCTACCATTACACTGGCGATTTGTATCTTCCCATTTTAGTTAGGCAAGACCAGTTATCCCCATTCACTGATTTGGATAGTTCAGTTTTTATGATTTGTATCTGACCTGATGTTTAAGTCCTTTGTGCCTTATTTGTTCTGAGTCTGAGTGATGGGAGAATGTTAGTCCCTGTGCCTGCTGACAGTCTGGAAAGTGTGAATTAGGAATTGGTTTGTGTAAGGGTCGTACTGCTAACTCCAAAGGGTGCCATTTAAATCCAGCAGCCACTTGGAGGAGCAATGCTGGTGTTGTCCATTCTGGTAAAAAAAAAAAACAAAACTAAACTAAACAAAAAAACCCTCAGAAACGTTAGAGCTGGGCTGTGAGTCTGGATTGATTTGTCAGCATTGGGTTGAGTCTGAGGGCTTCACACCTTCATAGAATCCTAAACATTTAGACAAATATGACACTAGTTTGGGGGATGAGAAATAGGAGGCCCAGGACAGTTAAGAAGCATGTCTAAGCTTCCATAGTGCTACTCAGTAGTTGAGTGAGACTAAGTTGAAGAAGGTAGCTTCTAACATGAAACATTATCCATGTCTAAAGCTCCTTTGCCAGTTTTAAGAAGTCAAGAGTTTAGTGTCTGCAGATGCTGATCTCTTCACTGTTAGATACAAATCCAAAGACTGTAAAATGTCTGAGGCGAGCCACGAGAGAACACAGCTTCTTGCCACTGGTGTCTTAGAGAGCAGGTTGCTAATGGCCATTAGGCCACAGGAAAAGAGAGAGAGGTGGTAAGGGGGGAAAGGGTACACATAGAATGAGCTAGAATTTCAAAAATGAAATGTAGTTTCAAACAACCAGGTGCAGTGACAAAGTATTTGAAAAAGTAATTGGTTCCAGGAGATTTTAAGGCTGAAACAGATAAAAATGCAGAAATATTTTTATTATAAAGCTCTTACCTCTGGGGCTGCCCTGGGTGGAAACTGCAGTCAGTGTACATCCTCCTGGGGGTGTGACAGATTCGCTACTTTATGAAACTGTGCTTCCTCCTCTGCAGGAGAAGGCAGCACCTCAGGCATCAAGTCTCAGGAGGACAAATAATCTTTGCCTTTCACCTGACATTCTGCTTCCTTGCCCATGCTCTTTCTAATTTTTTTCTGAGCTCGACTTGAGGTAGGAATAAGAGCCAGAGGAAGCTTAAATAGTGATGCTTTAAGTGAGTGGTATTATATCCTCCAAATTTTTAATTAAAATTTTTCTTTCTAGAAAAAACAAAGTCAGTAGCATCTTTTTATAATAAGTGAATCCTTCTGATGTATTTTGTCCCTTTATTTAAGCTCCTCGGTGAGATATGAAATGTCTTTTCTGAAGGAATGGTTTTATTTTTATTCTTTTAATAAACAACAATGCCATATTTGATTGACTTCTGAATCAACTAGTCCTCCCAAGCCTCACACATTACGAGATTCCTCTATGGCTCAAGACACTCAGAGTAACTTCCAATGAGAAGTGAGTGACAAAAAAGACAAGTGAACTTGAATGCACTTGAGGAGATTAATTTTAATGTTCTACACATTTCTTTCAAGGATAATGTAAAAATCATTCTCTGCTCTTGTGTTTGAAAATTAAGCTTCAGATTGGCAATGCGACAAAGGAACCAGTTTACTCAGAGCTTCACTAAAAGGACGGAGGCTAGGGCCCCACACACTGAACTCAGTGACACATCACGATCACAAGCTTCATTCCCATGCTGAGTAAGGAGCCCTGCAGGTGCCATGGGTCAGGCCTTGGGCTCCAACCACAAAATCAACATTTCCAAACCACCAACCGCCCTGGGGAAGGGACAGGGCTTTTTGTAGTTGTTATTCCTGTCAAGAGTCCAAGTGACTCTCTAGAAGGTGATCAGGAGTCAGAATTGACTTGATGGCAAGAGGATTTTGGTGATAGCCGTGGAATGTCAGAGTTACTCTGATGTCTCAATTCAAAGGAAGGCTCTCCTACAAACTGTTTTTATGTACCTGGATAAGGTGGGCCTCATGTTGAGACTGAGATCTTGTGATATTTTGCCATTCAGGGGGAGAAGAGCCACTGTGATTTGTAGCTAGCAAATGTCATTAGTCATTTCTTGAGTCCCAATATGTGTTCAGAATTCCCTCATGAACGTCTCAGTGTATGGAGGTTTGCCTCTCTTTTGTTTAGCTGTCAATATGTGATCTTGACTTATGGTGTGGGACTGGATTTCCTCACATGTCGCTTGGGTGTCATTTTGAGGATGAATGTGCTAATCTAAGTTGTGGAATTGCTAAGGCATGTGAAAGCTAGGCAATAAGCAAGGGAGACCAGAAAACCACTGTTGTATTTGAGTTATAGTGTAGGCCAAGAATGTGGAGAATACCATGAACCACCAGAAGAATAAACACATCTGGCTTGGAGAAGGTTTAGGAGTGAGCATGTTGAGAATTCATCTCCTGTACTTTTGGCATGTTTAGAGAAGAGAACCATCCCTGGAAAAAGACATCATGCTTGGGGAAGGAGAGGAGCTGGGGTCAAGAGGAGGACCTTGACAAGAAGATTTGACACAGTGGCTGCACAGATAGTCTCAAAGATTATTTTCAAACTTACCTGACATTGCACGAGGAGAAAGTAAAATTGACAGCTTCCTTAACGATTTACATTCTCAGAAACTTCAAGGAGCATTTTTATTCTATCCTAAAGCGCTGCTGGGATTTGGAATGGACTCAATTGCAGTGGGTTTTGTTGTTGTTATTTATACATATGTAGCCCTATTGGTGCACTGGGTTGAGCAATTAGTTGCAAATAAAACATCCAGTGACTTGAGCCCCTCGGAGCCCTAGTGTTGTGGTTATGCATTGGACTGCAATTCACACGGTCAGCAGTTCGAAACCACCAGGATCTCTGCAAAAGACAGGTTGGACTTCCTACTCCTGTAAACAGTTTCAGTCTTAGAAAGCACCAGGGTGTTGTTGTGAGTCAGTTTTCACTGCAGAGCAGTGAGTTTGCCTTGGGTCTTGTTTACTCCATGGGAGAAAGAAGTACCAATGTTGTCTATAAAGTTTGCCACCTTCAAAATAATTTGAGACAAGTTTTTATACTGTCATATTGGGTTATTATTAGTTAGAATTGACTTAACAACTTGATGGTACCTCACAGCATTAGCTATTAAAGGAGAAGAAACATATTAACTTTCATTAGTATTACTTGACTTATGGTTGTATATCTTTTTGTTCCTGATGGCTGATGCCATAAATTTACTATTAAAGTACTACTCAAACATCGAGGTTAATAGATGATGAGGATGAATGACATTTCAATATTATTGTAGGCCACAGAATAACTGGTTTGGGTTTTCAGATTAGACAGAGATATATAAAAAAGTAATATTCTATAGCTATGTCCACAGATATCTCCAGGAACCCTCAAAATGCAGTACATCCTCAAAAGGAAAGCCAGAATCATTTCTTCTGTTGCTAAAGGAATCCCTGGCCCAAGATCACAGTGTATTCCTTCACAACATATAAGATCTTGCAGGTGACAGCCCTCATTTTGTCTCCTATCCTTTTCCATCTTTCCTTACTCCTTTCCCCCGCTAAATTTATTCCCTAAATTTAAAATAACTTTAATATACTTATTATTGTTAGCTACTGTCAAGTAGGTGATCAATTTTTAGCACGCTCCTGCACAACAGGGCAAAATGCTGTCCAATCTTGTGTTTTCACAATGAAGAGTGGTTGCAAATCAAACTTATCATCCATAGGATTTTTCATGGTGGACATCCTGAAGTTAATTGCAAGGTCTTTAATCCAAGTCTTTTTGCAGGCTGGAGATAGCTGAAACCTGGCCAACATCACAGCACTCTGGAGGTTTCCTCTGACAAAAGGAGGTTGGACGTGAGATGCCGTGGCCAGGAAGTGGACCTGCAGGCTCATGAATTTGTTACGGTGGCTTTTCTAGCCACAGTCTCTGTAATTTCTATCAAAAGACATTTTCCTGATAGGTCTGGGTAAAAGAAGAGATGGGGTAAGCCACTGATTGGATTCAATTTTCAATGTTTGCTTACACGATTCATTGTCATTGCCATCCTACTGCATAGAAGATGAGTTCTCTCAGGAGGGACAAGGGACTTAGGGATATTTTACTACTAACAAGTGTTAGGAGCAGAATCCATTCTCTGGACCATGACATCCTCAGTTAAGCTGTCAATTGCAAGTCAGTTGTTTGAAACCACCAGTTAGCTCCCAGGGAGAAAAACAGGGTTTTCTACTCTGGTAAAGCGCTATAATCTCTGAAACTCATAGGGGCAGTTCTACTCTGTCCTAGAGAATTGCTCTGAGTCAGAAGTGACTTAGTGGCAGTGATGTGGACTTTGACTTTTGGTGTTGGGAAAATGGCTGCCAGAATGGGTTCTCTCTGGAAATTGAGGCTTACCATATGATGCCCCACACCAACCAATAAATCAGTAATACTCTTGATAAACAAAGAAATGGGAAATAACCCCTGATCTGAGGAACCTGGATCTATCAGTTCATTGTTAGGTTCCCACAGATGCTGGTTTTACACAATTCTGCAACCACTTGCCTGTGATCTCCCTGCTTTCTGTTTTCCTTTTTTGTGTCATTGCTCTGCAGCCACATCAATCAGAAGTTCCCACTAGTATCAGTTCCATGGACTTGAGTTGACTGGACTTCTTGATGTAATACTGTTTCTTGATATCATGTTCTTTATGATACATACATGGGTGCCACTAGTTTTGTTTCTCTACGCAACCTAGACGAATACAATGTTGAATATTTGTTTTGATTTCTGGGTGCCTATTGCAATGAATTTGCAAACTCAATCACTGAAAAAGAAAAGAATGCTTTGTGTGTAGAAACACATGAAAGGTGTAAAGTCTACCTCTGAGCCATGACTTGCCTCTCAATCTGTATATTGCCATGGAATTTCAATACTCATTTCTTTCTACAAGATTCAGTGCTAATTCAAATTTTAATGGAAACCTAGAAGTATGCTTTGCATTACCAACAAAGATAACTATAGATTTGGCCAACTACGTGTTTTACTTTTGAGTTTGCATTAACAGGTTATCACTTAAGAACCCAGTTCTCTAATTGGCTGCTGCCTTTTCTGTACACCAACAGTATTGGAGTAGAGTTCTGCATGTGTGTACATGAGCATTTACAGAATATACATATATTGGTTTGAGTTGTAACCAAATGTCTTCACTTTTATGGTACACATTTCAAAGGTGCATCTGGTGTAAATTAAAAATACATTTATAAGAACGAGGAAACACCAGAATCATTTCCCTCAAGAAACTAAAGTATTAGCAACTAAACTTTTTTTTGACCTGCTCTAAACCAACTTTCACTCTATTCATTGTTCTTCTCATCTTATGAACACCTTGGAGATTTTCTCTTTCTCAAACCAGTACTGAGGGTGTGTGTGTGTGTGCACTCAAAGATCCCGTTAGGTATGCTGCTCATATTTTGGAAATATTATTCATGTTAGTACATTAAAAATTGTTATTTCATCATATGTCCCATAAAACATTACATTATTTTGATGATTCTCTATCGAGAGTTGAAAGTTACCTCAGATTGAAGTTATTTCATCCTGGCAGATGAGGTTTTTGCAATTTTTCTCAATTTACCCACACAGTTTAGAAAGGTCTAAATGGAAATGAACATTTTGGACACTTAAACAGAAATGTTTATATTGTTGACGCAGGGACTAAGATGTATTTCCTAATGTGCAGAGAATGTTGTTTCTCTTTCTGTTAGAAGTTCCAAATGAAATAAAATCATAGACCTCTGTATGTCCCTGAAGTAGTTAAGCTGATGCAGCAGATACTTTGGTTTTAATTATTTATGGATGAGCCATGTGAAATGCTTGCCAAAGGTAGCAAAGGGAAAATAATGGCTGGTATTACACAACTGACCTTGAAGCCAGCTCTGATTGAAATTAATTGCCCAAAGTCTGAAAATCTCAGCTTCTTATATTGGCTGTAATGTCCTTTTCTGGTGATAATAAATAGCTCCATTGTCTTACCAAGAGCTTTGCTTATCTCAAGTATTTATTTCACAGTATTTGATACATATGATCCTTGCAAGAAAATAGTATTAATTGACTTAATCATCCCCTTCCCCTAATTCCTACATATTTTGTTACCCTTAGGCTTAGGCATTCCATTAAGGCCAGCTGTTATTGTATAGAACAATTGTCTGTAAAAATTACCTCAATTCTGGCCTGATGTCTGGTTTGCTCCTCAGAAGGTGCACACAGATTACCTCATATCTGTTTGCTGTGTCTCTGTGTTGTTAATCTAATGTACATTGGATGTGAGCAACAGGAAAAAGGGAATTACTTTGTTGTTAATTCTAATTAGCTGTCAGTTTTTTTCAAGGTGAGGGTACTTGGTCAGAACAGGAATGATGCTAGCCCATGAATGCATAATCGAGTTTTTAGAAAATCTTCGCTTTCAAGATGAACTGGATACTGCTATTAGTTTTCAAGTTCTACCTAGTCTTGATTTTGTTGTCCTTGGATTTCAACAAAGAGGTTGGCTCCGGCACTCCTGCGGCTGACACCCATGGTCTCCAGACTGTTGCATGCTTGGGATAACATCAGTCCTAGCTGAAGGTCAAGATTCCAAGAAAGGAAAGGTCACTGGACACAAAGGAAAAGTGCCATGCTGTCATACCGAGAGCCCATTAACAATAAGCAGTAATTAAACAAGGATTACTTAGGTGGCACATTTACAACATGAAAGTTGAAGTTGTGTCAATGTCCTATAAACTCCTGAAAATAATTCAGATGACAGATTTATTCTGGGATGAAAGAAAATTCTATATAACAAGTAGGTTTGCTGAATTGAAAAGCTTAATGGTAATCTTTTTGTGTTTAAAACTTTAACATAGCTTTACTTGGGTTTACTCTGGAGTATAAGACACTAATCTTTATCATGGAACCTTATTCAAAGCTAACCTGTTCACATTCGACATATAAAGTTATGGGATAAACATATACATAGTGACATGATTTCTATTAATTTGTAATACAAGTATTAGGCAAGATGACTGTAATTAAAAACATCTGCCCCGGGAGTCAAGTCCATGTCTTCCTCAGTGTTTATCACCTGCCCGTGCCTTTTCCTCCTTCTGTCTAACCTACCAACCACTCTTACAGCATCAACATTGACCTAAATCTCAATCAAAGGCTATTAGATATCCTGTGGTGTTCATTATTTATATAAACCCTCTGTGGTGATGGTAAATTCATTTTAAAAATAATCTTATTTGGGGCTCATACATCTCTTTTCACAATCTGGATATAAATTCACTGTACAAAGCACATTTGTCAATTTGCTGCTGTCATCATTCTCAAAACATTTGCTTTTGACTTGCACCCCTGATATCAGCTCCTCGTGTTCCCCTCCATCCTCATCCCTCCCTTGCTCGCCTCTGATAATTTGTAAATAATTATTTTTCCATGTCTTACACTGACTGATGTCTCCCCTCACCCTCTTTTCTGTTGCCCATTCCACAGAATGGAATATATAGAGTGTTATATATAGATCCCTTTAGATCTACAATATCACCTATGTGAAATTTCTTAATATGACTTTCCTATCCATGTCTCTAAAGCCCATCCAATGTGTGCGTAGTGATTTGAAAGAAATGCATGTGAAACACTAGTAGAGGGGATTGGGCATTTTAGTTATCATTCCCCTGAGTAGAGGATAGACATCTCAGAAAAAGGGATTCTTGGGACCATTGAGGAAGATGAGCCACCAGCACTTTTGAATTCTTCTTTGAAATGGCAGCAGAAGTAATGAGCAGAAAGAAATCATGACAGGAGCAGAGGAGACATGCCAAGCGTATGACAGAGCATGGGAGAGGCTTCCTGGCTCATGGAAGCAGAGGCCAGATGGAGCCATGTGGCTGAGAGACTGAGGACCCGAAAGAGCCTTGGCTTCTAGCTGAGTAAAGGTGTGTGGACCAATGCCTGTATCCTTAATATGTCGTGATCTGGGCTTGTTGTAATCTTTTAAGTTCCCTAACATACTCCCATTATTTTGAGTACTGTCTGTGAATAATTTGTGGAGTGCCATGGGAGGAACTGTTGGTATCAGAATAGGAAGGAAGTGCTCCAACCCTCTTTCTCCCTTTCTAGACACCAGCAGAAGCCTGGCTGACTTTTTGGTAATTGACCTTGAGCAAGTGTAGAGATGGATTCTCCTTCTCCTTACCAAATCCTCAGGCATGTCCCCCACTGTTGTTCAATGCTGCTCAAGTACAACACTTTTATATTTTCTTTTTCTTTTTTTTTTTTTGCTTGTTGAATGCATATTTCTGATGTGTTAATGGCAGGAGACAGAAGTAGTCTTTCAGTAATTCAACATGCCTTTGGTCTTCTAGAAACATGCCTTTTTAATTAAAATGGATGTCAAATAGTAAACATTTCAAAGTGTAGGAAAAATTTCAAAGCTATTCATGAGTAGAAAGCAGCTAGAAGATACTGACAAATAGAATTTGTTACTTCTCCATTAGACTGGCCCTGTGGTGGCAGGGTCTGGGATGGAGTGTGTGGTGCTGTGACGGAAGGCTTGTTATTAATATTTTGAATGTCAGCAAAATCACCCAAAGTGAACAGGTTCCTGTGGAGCTTCTAGGCTAAGAACAGACAAGATGATATGACTCCTTACTCTGAAGGAAGGAAGCAGTGAAACTCTTATGCATAATTTCAATACATTGTCAGATACTGAGGGCATAAAGAATGGAAATAGACCATTGTCAGAAATTGTACTACAGGATGGCCCCTTGGGCTGGAGGACACTCAAAATGTGACTGGAGTCAATGAGGGTGAGGTGGGTCAGGTAAGGCCTGTGGGCATGCAACCTTCAGTATCTTCATTTGCTGACAGGGCAGGACTAAAAGTGAGGAGAATTAGCTGCAGAAATCTTCCTAATGATCAGAACTGGGAATGTGTGAACCAGGAATTCAGGAGAATTAGAAGTCTTCAAAAATTAAATGGAAGACATCAAGAGGCACATCATAGGCATTAGTGAGCTGAAATCAACTGGCAGTGCTCATTCTGGATCAGATAGTCATATGGTTTACTATGCTGTAAATAACACAGTCAAAATAAAGAGGGTGGCATTCCTCATCAAAGAAGTTGTTGCAAATTCCATCAGTGCTGTCTGTGATAGGATTATTTCTATCTGCCTTCAAGGAAATTCAATAAATACAATTATTATTCAAATTTATGCATCAACTACAAATGCTAATTATGAAGAAATTGAAAAAAGTACCAATGGATTAAATCAGACATAGATCAAACATGCAATCAAGGTGGCTTGATAATTGATAATTCACTTGAATGCAGAAGCTGGAAAGAACAGTAGTTGGATAATATGGACCTAATAATTGAAACAAAAATGGAGATTGGCTGATCAAATCCATAGCAGATACTTTTTTTCAGCAACACAAAATGTGACTATATCCATGCAAGTCACTAGATGGAATAAACAGAAATCAAATTGAATATATGTTTCAGAAGAGAAACTGAATTACCTCAATATGAGCAGGTAAAACCAAGCCAGGGGCTTCCTGTGAAACAGATGATCAATTCTTCCTGTATACTTTCAGGTTAAAGCTGAAGAAAATGAAAATAAACCCATAAGAGCCAAAATACAACCTTGAGTCTATCGCACCTGAATTTCAAAAACATCTTAAGAACAGATTTGAGGCTTTAAAGACTAATGCCTAAAGACCCGATCAGCTGTGGTAAAACATCAAGCACTTCATTCACTACGAAAGTAAAAGCTCATTCAAAAGACAGGAAATACAGAAAAGTTCAAAGTTGATGTTAGAAGAAACTCTGAAACTTGCTCTTAATCAGTAAGCAAATGGAAGAACAGATGAAGTCAGTCAAAGAGATGAGTAGAAAATTTAAACAGCAGTTTGAGAAGACAAAGTCAAATATTATAATGAAATGTTCTGAAAGAACTCAAGAAAAGTTCAATCCCCTAGTTGCAATAGTGAAATATTCTATGGGCAAAATATTGAATGAGGTAGGAAGCATCTAGAGAATGAAAGAATACAGAGAGCCACTATAGTAAAAAGTAGTAGTCAGCATTCCACCATTTCTGGTAGTAGCATATGATCAAGAGCCAAAGTGCTGAAAGAGGAAGTTCAAGTGCCCTGAAAATATTAGCCCAAAACAAGACTCCAGGAATTACTGGCATACCAATTGAAAAAATAAATGACTTATTTTTTAAAAAGTTTTAACAAGCTAATGAAGCACTGCAAGCACTCACTCATCCATGCCAAAAGAAATATGGAAGATAGCTACTTGGTGAAATGACTGCAAGAAAAAAAATATTGTATCCATTCCAAAGAAAGATGATCCCCCAAAATGCTCAAATTATAGAAAAATGGGATTGTTTTGCTGAAAACAAAATTTTGCTGAAGATAATTCAACAGCATTTGCAGCAATATGTTGACAGGAAGCTGCTGGAGGTTCAAGCTGGCTTCAGAAGGGGATGTATAACAGGACTATCATTGCTTATGTCAGATGGACCACTGCTCAAAGCTGAGAATACAAGCTTTGTCTACTTGTCTCTTATTGACTGTCAGGCATTTCTACCATGTGAATCTCACTGAAGCTGAATGGGAATTCCATAATACTTCATGGTGCTCATGCAGAACTTGTAAGCAGATTAAGGGGCAGCTGTGCTGTGCAAACAGAACAAGGGAATACTGCACGGTTTAAAAATCAGGAAACCTGTGTTACAGGATTGTAATATCTCACCATACTTTTTTAATATGCATACTGAGCAAATCATCAGATAATTTATACTACATGGAGAAGATTGTGGCATCAAAATTTGAGAAAAGTCTATTAACATCCTCTCTCACAGATGACATAACCTTGCTTGCTGAATTTCAAGAAGACTTGGAACACTTGCTGAAGAAGACCAAGGATTTTGGACTTCAGTATGGGTTGCAAGTCAATGTAAAAAGATCAAAATCCTCTTAACTGGACCTATAGGTAGCATCATGATAAATGGAAAACAGACTGACGTTGTCAAGAATTTTGTCTTGCATAGATCTGAAATTAATGTTCATGAAAGCAACAGTCAAATGACCAAACGATGAGTTGCATTCTGCTGCACAAGACCACTTTAAGGTATTGAAAAGCAAGGATGTTATTACTTTTAGGACTAGGTGTACTTGGCTCAAACCATGGTATTTTCCCTTGCTTCATATACAGGTGAATGTTGGGAATTGAACAACCTAAACATTTAAAGTGTGGTGTTGGAGAAAAGTTTTGAAAACACTATGAACTGCTAAAAGGACAAATAGATCTGTCTTGAAAGATGTTTCCCCAGAATGCTCTTTAGATACAAAAATGGTGGGACTTTGTCTTAAATACAGGACACATTGTCAAGGCAAAACCCGAGAGAAAGCCTTCACGTTTGGTAATGCAGAATGACAATGAAAACAGAGGCAGGCCCCTACGGAGAGGAATGGACACTGTGGTTCAAGTGTTTGAACATTTGTGGTGTGTGGAGGTCACCGTGTGACACCTCACAATTGTTGCTGTGCTTCAATCCATTTTTGTACCCTTTGGGTCAATCCATATCATTGAGGGTTTTCCTCTTTTGTGCTGATGCTCTACTTTACAAATCCAATATTTATTTGTCATTCTCCAGTGACAGCTCTTCTGATAACACATCCAAAGCACATAAGACAATGCCATGCTATCCTTTCATCTAAGGAGCATTCTGACTGTATTTTGATTACAGTTGCACTGAACAGCTAAGATAAAAGAGAAACAATGTGTTGCCCAGAAAAATGAATTTTTAAAAATTTTCTTCTTGAGATATTGACAAAGTGATTCATAATTATGGTAAAATTCCTTTCTATCTCTCCTGAAAATTTCGTCTGTAATCCCTCATAATAGAAACATTTTTGATAAAACAAATCTAGGTATGTTGGATTTCCTAATGAGAGTTGAATTGATGACGTAGTATGGTAGAAATCAGCATGCAATTTAGGCAAAGTGTCCAGCATAATATTTACAACCAAGTTGGATTTACCAATTCCACAACTGTGGGAGCCATTTTACTTGCTCTAAGTTTCTCCTTTTAGATACATATCTGTCACTGTTGCTAGATGCCAGCATGTTGTCTCTGACTTGATGTTCGACACTTCAAAGCAATGCCCAGTCCTGTACCATTCTCACAATTACTGCTATATTGAAGGCCATTGTTGCAGTTCTTGTGTCATTTCATTCCACTGAAGGCCCTCCTCTTTGGGAGGGACTGGCTTCTTCGAACAGTGAGTCCAAAGGAACATGGTCTCTCACAGCTTTGCTTCTGATGAACTTTCTGGTTGAACAGATGACAGAGATGTTTGCACTGAAAGTTCATGTTTCTCTTATTATTGCTGTGTGATGATGAGTTGTCAAAGGGATCAGATATCAGGCATCAAAGAACTAAAAAGTATATAACTATAAACAAGGGGAAGTATAGTTTGGGCACCCAAAGCCCAGCACTAGGTGAAGTGACATCCCTTGCAGAGGGTTTGCAGGGAGGAGATGAGCCAGTCAAGGTACAGTGTAGTAACAATGAAATAAGCAACTTTCCTCTAGTCCTTAAATGCTTCTTTCCTTCCCACTATCATGATCCTAATTCTTACAAATCCAGCTAGACCAGGGTATGTACACTGGAATGGATAGGAGCTGGAAACATGGGGAATTCAGGGTAGATGATGGGAGTGGTGATAGCAGGGAGGTGGAGTAGAAAGGGGGTTCTAATTGCAGGGATCTACGTATAACCTCTTCCCTGGGATATGGACATAGGGAAGCAGGTGAAGGGACCCATCAGATAGTGTACTATATGAAAGAGTAATAATCTGTAAATTGCTAAGGTTTCATGTGGGAGAGGGAGTGGGGAGGAAGGGGGGATATGGGGAGCTGATACCGGGTTGAAGTAGAAGGAGGATGGTTCAAGAATGATGATGGCAACAAATGTGCAAATATGGTCTGCATACAATTGATGTATGTATTGATTGTGATGAGTTGTATGAACCCCCAATTATTTTTTTAAAAAAGGATAGCCCAAATGCAACAAAACTTTGTCAGTCTTCTTTTCTCATTGTCCAGGATGGACATGAGGAAGTTGAAAATCCCCTGACTTAGGCAGCTCTGCCTTATTCTTCCCCTGGAAACTGCTGCTCCGCAACATTGTCAAGTGGTTTTAACAACACATCAGTCAAATTCAATGCCAATTAGTTGTTTGACTGTTGCTCCCATGGATGTAGATCATGGATCCATGTAAAATGGACTTCTTGACAACTTCAGCATGTTCACTGTTTCTCATGATGTCATCTTGTGATACTATTGTGAGTATTCTTGTTTTCTTTATATCAAGCTTAATTACACACAGTGAGTGCCTCAAGTCCATTTAGTTTTCCACATGCAAGTTTTTCATCTGTTTGTTACACCAAGGATTGATCCTTACTCCAATCCTTGTGTGACATTCTTTTTTATATAATTCAGGTTCTTGAATTATTTGCTCAACATATAGATTGAATAATGTGAAATATATGGCCCTGGTGCATGCCTTTGCTAATCTTCTTATTCTCTTTGAAAGACTTACTCTCAATCTTTGCACAAGTTCTCTATGAATACAATTCATAAAAATTATTTTCCAAGAGTTTAGATAAAAAGAAAATGTTTTTGAGAATGATGGCAACAAATGTACAAATATGCTTTGCATACAATGGATGTATGAGTTGATTGTGATAAGAGTTGTTTGAGCCCCCAATAGAATGATCTAAAAATTATTTTGTTTATTCTACCATTCTTTATGATTAGAGAAATATTGTTGCTTTCTACTGTAATGTTTTCTCTTTTTTCCATACCTTCATTTGCTTTCTGCAACTAACGTTTCTGAACTAAAAACTTGAGTGAAAACTTGTGCAAGATAAAAAAGAAAAGTAGTTCATGGATCAGTTTCTGCTAAGAATTTTGAAAACATTTGGAAACAGAATGTGGTGATAGTTAAATAACATGGATATAAATATTATTTTATTGTTCACATAAAAATGTTAAGTTGGCTTCTGTATATTTTCCCCTTTACTATTAAAAAATGGCAACCCAAAAGCCTTTCTAGGCTTACCTGTATCTCCTTTTATGTTTCATAAACATAGAGGGATGGCTTTCACATAAAGGTAGAAGCAGAATGAATATGAATTGTTCTTTGTTTACTTTGTGGTTTAAAACTATTCATTTATTTTAGAATGTTTTATATTTATTTTGTTATCTAACTTTAAATATAAATGTAGGCAATAGGTTTTCAGTGATATTATGCATCATGTATAGTATCTACCTTTTATGTTATGATTAAAATGAAAATAAGTATTAGAAACTTATTACTGGAAATTTATTTTTTGAAAATGTATGAACTTTATTATCTTTTATCTTTTTAAGATCTTTTTATTGGGGACTAATACAATTCTTATTACAATCCATTCATCCCTCCATTGTGTCAAACACATTTGTACATTTGTTGCCATCGTCATTCTCAAAACATTTGCTTTCTACTTGAGCCCTTGGTATCAGCTCTTCATTTTATCCTCCCTCTCCATGCTCCTCCCTTATGAACCCTTAATAACTTATCAATTTTTATTATTTTGTCATGTCTTATACTATCTGACATCTTCCTTCATCCACAAAAATATGTAAACTTATTGTCAAATTTTGAAACTACATTTTAAATTTTCTAAAAATTATATTACCAAATGCATATAAAACATTACAAGTAACATGAACAATTTTAAAGCACAAAGTAAATAGAGAGCAATGTATATTCATTTGGCATCTACCTTTCTTTAAAAGCCATCCCTCTGTGCTTTTGAAATGGAATGGGAGATACAGCTAAGCATAGAAAGACTTTTGGATTGCCTTTTTTAATGGTAAAGGAAAAATAAATATACATTAGCCACCTCAATACTTTTATGTGAACAATAAAGTGATATTCATGCTGTTTAACCAAGTGACATTCATGCTATATCCATGTTGTTAACCATCACCACATTCTGTTTCCCAATGTCTTCAAAACTCTTAACAGAATCTGAGGCTATTTAAACAGGTACTTTTCTCTCTTTCTAGCTAAAAACTTTGATATCTATACATTTGCTTATTCTTAATGCTTGATAGAGACAAGTTTAGGCATATGTTTCCTTTTGTGTCTTATTTCACTCACCATGCTTTTAAGTCTCATTTATTCAACTACTTATCAACATATTTCTCTCTATGAACTATTATTAACATTCCATTATATGTATATATATGAAATGTTTCACTTAGTCATTCATATGTTGATGAACATTTCCATTATTTCAGCCTTTTGACTATTATAAATAGTACTATAATGAGACTGTTTTTGTCTCTTCTCTCAGGTCTATTGGAAATATACTTAGGAGTGGAATTTTTTATTCACATGGTGAAGAAAGCTGGTGGTGCATGGCTACTAAAAGACATAGCATCTGCGGTCTTAAAGGCTTGAAACAAAGCATTCAGCCATCTAGCAGGGAAGCAACAAAGCCCCCATGGGAGAAGCATACCAGTCTGTGTGATCATGAGGTACCAACGGGGATAGGTATCAGAACTTAAAAAACAAGCAATGAAATTGTTGTGAATGAGTGTAGACAAAGTAGAGAAAAAAATCCACCTATAAGATAATTGGAAAAGCCCTCACAGAAGGGCCACATGAAAGAGATAGCATCCAGTGTGCAATATCGTACTGATGAAACATATAACTACCTCTGGTTCTTTAATATTTCCTCCCTTTACGATTATAGGCTTAGTTTAGTCTCATTAATATTATTAGGCCTGTGTGTTTTCTTTTGTATAGTAAGATTGTTTGGAGCATGAAATTCAAGCTACATAAATCCTTCAGAAAGAGTAATGGGAGCAATGAATTCTTGAGGGTACAGGAAAAGAAGGAGAGGGAAGGGGGAGAAAGGAGAGCAGATAGCAATGATGGACTGTACAACCACATTTGAGGGGACTAAATAGCAGAATTGTAGGTGACCGGTTACATTAGATGGTGTAAGATATGGCAATAATAATAATAATAATTAATAATAATAATAATAATATAATAAGGGTTCCTGGGGGGTAGCCTCAAAGATTCCAAGAAGGAAAAAGTGTTTTGAAAATGATTGTAGAAGCAAATGTACAATGATGCTTGATCTCATTGAATTATGGAGTGTTATAATATCTGTAAGAGCTCCCAATAAAATGATTAAACAATAAAAATAAACTTATGCAGACCTACATCTGGACTTCATAAGGAGTAAGAAGGTTGATAAAGGAACAGGACACTAATATGTCCATGGTGAGAATATTGTTTATTTCTTCACCTGAAAGGGAGAGACAGGTCAGACCACAACACAGAGTACCTAACCTTGAGGGCAACATACCAGCATGGAGAAGGGAACTAACAGAAAGGGCTATGGAGCCAGGTCTAAGTCAAGCTATAATTACCCCCTCTTCAGAAGAATGTAGTACAGAGGACAGAACTGATGATATAGCCTGGGAGATTGGTGGGTCTTTCTAGACCACACAGGTTCAAAGGTAAGAGGGAAAGAGAGAGAGAGAGAGAGAGAGAGAGAGAGAGAGAGAGAGAGAGAATTTCATTGCCCACCAAGCCCCAGGGACAACATCTATGCTCAGAGTAGCCAATTTTTAGAGAGGACTGTAGAGCCAGCCCCTCTACTAGACAAGAAATTCTTCCATTGATCCATAGTGCTATGGGGGACAGCACTGAAGACACTATGCAGAAAGTGTGCCCAATCTGCCCCCTCACAGTGGGGCAAAGCAAGAAGGGAGTGGAACAGAGCAGCACGGGGAGCAAAGCGAAAAAGGCCCTGAAGAATCCTGAAAATAGACTTCTGACTTGTGGGGCAGGGCTTGGCACTTTCTCAGACCTGATAGAATAAAACTCATAAGGATCAGCAGATAGACACAAATATCTGTGTATTTTTAAAAAAATTCACTTTCCTTTTTTTCTTTTTCTCTATGTCTATCTATATAAGACAGGCAGGACAAGTAACCCAGAGGAGAAAACAACAGGACCAGCAATCCCAGGGGGACATGGGAAAGGCAGGAAGGTGAGTGGGGAGCCAACAAACTCAGGGATTAGGGAACACCAAGGGTTCTTAAATTAATGACAAGGGGGGCATATAATGCCTTGTGTGGTTTGATGAAGTTTAATGTATCTGAGAAGAATTACTGAGATCTGATCACAGAGAGGGTGAGCATGATAGTGGGACAGTAGGAAGGTGAAAGGACATAGATGCAAGAACTAGGAGGCAAAATCTCTATTTAGAGGTATAACTATAGGTATGTGTATATGTAAATATTTCCGCTTACAATGAAACGCATAGAGACCAGTGTTCATATATGTATAGGTAAAGTATTAAAAGCAGATTGACTTGGGGCTTCTACTCAAGGCCTCCCTAAAAACAAGACCGCTTTGTTCTAATAATCTGCCACTCTGGTGCTCATATTCCCAACAGCATCACTGAAGAAAAAATTGTGTTCATAAATAAATGTGGTGAAGAAAATGGATGGTGCCTGGATATCAAAAGATATAACATCTGGGGTCTTAAAGGCTTGAAATTAAACAAGCAGCCATCTAGCAGGGGAATAAATAGGCCCACATAGTAGAAGGAAACCAGTTTGTGTGATCACAAGGTGTTGACATGATCAGATATCGGGTATCAAAAGATCCAAAACAATTATATGGATATGGGAGGAGAACTGGTGTGGATACTCACAGTCCATCTGCATGCAATTGAACATCTCCCCACAGAAGGATTACAAAGAAAGGATGGTTCAACCAAAGTGCAATATAGCTACGATGAAATACAAATCATTCGTCCAGTTCCTGAATGCCCTCCCCACCTCCCACCATGACCTAGTTCTACGTCACAACTCTGGCTAGACCAGATAAAACCCTCTGAAACAGCATTAGGAATAGTGATATCATGAGGGTAGGGGAAAGGTGGGAGGGCAGGGAAGGGGGAGAAAAGGGAAGCCCATCACAAGGTTGGGTATATAGTCCCCCACAGTGGAGGATAAATAACAGAAATGTGAGTAAAGGGAGACAATGGAATGTATAAGACATGAAATAACTACAATAATAATATATAATTGATCAAGGATTCACAAGGGTGGAAGGGTGGGGGAGGAAGGGAGAAAAAGAGGAGCTGATACTAAGGGATTAAGTAGAAAGAAAATATTTTGGAGATGTTAATTGCAACATATGTACAAGTATGCTTAATACAATTGAATGATAGATTTTGTAAGAGCCCTGCAATATTTTGATTAATAAAAAGAAAAAGGAGGAGGAGGAGGAGAAAAAGAATAAAATTCAACATCAGCCTAGTGATGATTCCTATGAAGTGGAGGTACAAAAACCCTTCACCACCCAAACTTCTTTCAAATTCTGATGCCTTCTGTCCCTCCCATGGCACTTTCTACTTCTTTGCCAGGTTTCAAAACTCATTGCAATGAATGCATGATTGTGAGTTTTTAAAAATGATTGCATTGGGTGCTTTTACAACTCTTATAACAGTCCATACATCATTTGTATCGAGCATATTTGTACACATGTTGCAATCTTCATTTCCAAATATTTTTTTCTTGAGCCATTGGCATAAGCTCCTCTTTCCCCCTCATTTTTAAAAAAATAAATCATCTTATTGGGGGTGCATACAACTCCCATCATGATCAATAAATACGTCAATTGTATGCAGACCACATTTGCCCACTTGTTGCCATCATCATTCACAAAACATCCTCCCTCCACTTAGGGTCTAGTACCAGTCTCCCCATATTTCTCTTCCCTTCCCCTTGCTCCTCCCACATGAACCCTTAATAATTTACAAATTGTTATTACTTTTTCATATCATACATTGTCTGATGTGTCCCTTCACTCACTTCCTTCTTGTCCATACATGTTATATGTAGATGATGTTATATGTAGATGCCTGAAATTGGTTTCCCCTTTCTATTCCACCATCCCTTCATCCTCCCAGTATCACCACTCCCATGACTGGTCTTGAAGATATCATCTATCCTAAATTCCCCATGTCTCCGACTACAGTGTATATCCCCTGATGATTGTGGGTTTTACTAGGGAAGTTAACAAATTACAATTCTGCATCAGAAATGCTCAAGGTAAATTTCTTCCCATCAGAAGTGAGTCTTCTTATCCTTGTCCAGCAGCATGCCTTGCTCTGGTCTCCAACCTCACAGGATTGTGGTCTTTGGTCCTCTGGCCTGCTTGAGCACATTGCAAAGCTCATTTAGCACTGTTGATAAATCCATCCACCTCAATCCAACCACTCTCAACACTAGTTCCCTCAATTAAGTATCTCAAAGCCACTCACTCTGCAAAACTCACCCTGTTCAACGTGACTCACTCTGTGGATTAGGAAGCCTTACACTGTCTTGTCCTTTAGATGCTACCGCCTCTTCTGTCATCACTTTTTCACCACTCCTCTGATGTCCCATCTCTCTCTTTCATGGATTAAAGGCGTTTCCTAGTCTAGGGAGGTTCCTGGATCAATGAGGTTGCTGGATCTATGGGGCTCAGAGTCCAATGGGCACATTTCAGTTCTGGCTTTTCTTTCTTGAGGGCAATGAGATCCCTTTTCCTGCTTCTGAGATGGTTTATTGTAAACCCAGCAGGATGTCGAAACTCAGCATTCTTTATCTTGGAGCTCCACATACTCATCTCAATCATAGCATCTATTTGGTAGGAGTTATAAAGACATTGATAGAAGAGCCATGTTAAGTAAAGCACTCTACCGCATATGGCAAGTCTATGTTTTTGAGGAACTGATGAAGTGTTTTTCACAGTGAATGTAACCGTTTTGGAATTCCCCAAATCAGACATGAGGTTTCCAACGTCTCTATGACTTGATCAATATTTTTCTTTTTTCTTAATCCTAGGCATTCTAGGGGGTGAGTGATACCTAATTGTGGTATTAATTTCTATTTCTCTGATTACTAATGATATTGAGCATTTTTATATGTACCTGCTGGTTTTTTGCATTTATTTTTTGTGAAATATTTGTTCATATTTTTATGAATTTTCTTAAAACCTAGGTTATTTGATTTTGCTATTTATTTTTATGGTCTGCATATTGAACACTTATCCAATATCTGGCTCCAAATGCTTTTTTCTCATTCTGTACACTGTCTCTTCAATTTGTTGATAAACTTTTTAAACAGATAAGTTACACATTTAATAATTAACCTATTTTATTTTGGGTAGCTTGTATCTTATGTATGCGTATAAATATCCACTGTTTGAAAACGAAGTACTAAAGAATGGCTTCCATGTTTTGCCAAAAATAGTTTATGCGTCTAGCTTTTATGTGAAGGTGATTGGTCCGTTCCATTGACTTTCTCATGGTAGGAAGTTCTAGGTTCATTCGTTTGCACATGGAAATCTATTTGTCCCAGAAACCTGGAGGAAATTGTTCTTCACCCATTGGATAAACTTAGTTCCAGTCTTGAAATTGATTGGTCATAGATGCTTTGGCTTATTTTTGTACTTGTAATTCTATCTGATCAATCTGAATGACTTTTATAATGTTATCAACAGCCTGTTTTGAAGCATTATATTATTTGAAATCATAAAGTATAAACCTACCTTTTTATTGTTTTGGCTACTTGGGACCTCTTACAATACCATTGGCTTTCATGATTTGAAAAGAAAAGTGTTGGGATTTTAATGGGAATTGCATCAAATCTATAGCTAGCTATGGATTGTATTGTTCTTATTGATATTTTAATCATATTCAGCTTTCAAGTATATGAAAATAAAAAACATATTCATTTAAATTTTCTCAATTTCTTCCAGCAATATGTGATGGCTTTTAAAGTCTTTTATGTTCTTGTTTAATTCAGTCATAGGTGTTTTATTCTATTAGATGCTATTATAAACATTTTCCCATTTCTAGTTATCTAATTTAATTTAAGGTTTAAATTTCAAATATATAGTTTACTTACCCTCTATAATTTAAACAAAAGAAACATAATAAAACTAAAAATAGTTTGATAGTATTTTGACTCAAAGACATTAAAAATTTATGAACAATATTTTCGTAGAATTTAAATTGACCTCTAAAATTTTATTTTTATACATTCAAGTGAAAGTGACCTGTGCAGGTTGTTCTTCTATTTGTATCTCCACAGGAAGATATTTTCAAAGTTAGTTGTAGATTTGAATAATCTGTGTAATTTTTACAATTCTTTCTATGTCAAAGCCCATTGATGCAACTACTTTGCCGATCCATTGGAGTTAGGGTCCTTCCATTTTAACTGCCTTCCACTTTACCAAACGTGATGTCTTTCCCCAGGAACTAGTTTCTCATAGCAATATGTCCAAAGTATATAAGATCCTTGCCTCTAAGAATCACTCTGGCCTTACTTCTTTCAACACAAATTGATTTGTCCTTTTAGTCGTCCATGGTACTTTCAATATTCATCTCTAGCACTAGAATTCAAATATAAAAATTCTTCAGTCTTCCTTATTTAATATCCACCTTTCACATGCATATTAGACAATGGGAAACACCACAGCTTGGATCAAGTGCACTTTAGTCCTCCAATTAACATCCTTGCTGTTCTTTTTTTTTTTTTTGAAGTAGCACCCAAATCTGATTTTTTTAAGTAAATTTTTAAAACAATTTCACCAAAATACATTTCACATATCATACATTTCTATCATCATGCAGCCATCACGATTGATGACTTGTGAGACCACCACCACCACAATAAATTCTAGGACTTTCTTATATTCGTTGTTTCCCACTAGTCTCCCCTACCTTGTTCTATTACTCTATTAATCCTGCTGTCTCTACAGGTTGACCTTATCTGGGTTTCATTTACAGACCAACATACAAAGTCAAGACAAAATACAAACAACTCAATACAATGACAAAATGAAGCAGATAAAACCCTCAATTAAAAACAAATCAGAAACAAAGCCCACATGGAAGAAGCACACTAGCAGGTGGAATCATGAGGTGTCAAAGGGATGAGATATCAGGCTTCAAGAACTCAAAAGCACAACTTTGCATGCTCACTTTCCTGATATGATCCCTGAGGACAAATGTGTGCATATGCAAATGTGGTGAAGAAAGTTGATGGTGCCCGGCTACCAAAAGATATAGCGTCTGGGGACTTAAAGACTTGAGTAAACAAGCGGCCATTCAGCTCAGAAGCAATAAAGCCCACACGGAAGAAGCACACCAGCCTGTGTGATCATGAGGTGGTGAAGACATCTGGTGTCAGGTATCAATGAGCTAAAATTATATTATTATTAATGAGGGGGAGTACAGATTGGGGACCGAAAGCCCATCAATAGGTGAGGTGACATCCTTTTGCAGAGGAGTTACAAGGAGGAGATGAGTCAGTTAAGATACAGGGAAAGGAGCTATGAAATATGCAACCTTCCTCTAGTTCCCATGCTGCCTCCCACCCACTATCATGACCCCAATTCTGCCACATAAATCCAGCTAGACCAGGAGATGTACAGTGAAGTTGGAAACATGGGAAACTTAGGATAGATGATCCATTAAGACGAGTGATGGAAGTGGTAATACCAGGAGGGTGGAGGGATGGAGGAATGGAGAGGGAGAGCCAACTTCAGGGATCTACATGTAGCCTCCTCTCTGGGGCATGGAAAACAGGGAAGTGAGTGTTGGGACACATTGGACAGTGTACAGGATGAAAAAATAATTTGTAAATTACTAAGGGTTCAAGGGGAAGGGGGGGAGGAAGGATAATATAGGGAGCAGATAATGGGGGCCTGGAGGGAGGGAGAATGTTTTGAGAGTGATGATGGCAATGGTTGTGTAAAAGTGGCCTGAATACAACTGATGTTGTTAGGGATTTTGATGGGAGTTGTAGGGGCCCCCGAATAAAATGATAATTTTTTTTAAAAAGGGGAGAAAGGGAAAGGGGAGGGTTTTTTTTTTTAAAGGAGCTTGTATCAAGGGCTCAAGTGGAAAATATTGGGAAATGTATGTGGAAATATGTGTGCAAATGTGCTTGATACAAATGATGTACTGAATGTTGTAGCTGTAAGAGCCCCCAATAAAATTAAAAAAAACAAATCAGAAAATATTAAAAAGCGGAGTAAATATGCACTTGATGAAGTGGGAGGTCAATGACAAAGTGTCACATTTTAACTTAAATCCAGCTGCATAATCATCGCCCCTACAATGTACTTTGTCTTATTTAACAAGACCTTTCCCATCTCTGGTCCCTAGTCAGTGGGGGATTCACCAGAAGCTAAATTCACATGGGGCACCCCGCAGCTTTCTGAAAACCAAGTGTTTACAAATGAAGCTTTAATACCATTCCCTCCTCTTTTTTTTGCATCACTCATTCCCTCCTTTAGGTCTGGCCTTTCTTAAAATTCTTTGATCACACAGGCAGGTATGTTTCTCCTATGTGGATTTAGCCAACATCCTTCCTAGATGACAGCTTGTTTAAAGTAGTTTAATACCCTAGATTCCGTTCTTTCTGACAGCCATCTGCTGGATAGCTAGTGATTATGAACATTTTTTCCATGTATTTGTTAACCATATGAATGCCGTTTTTGGTGCACTGTCTGTTCATCTTTTTAAAAAGAGAATATTTTTATTGGGGGCGCTTACATTTCTTACCACAATGCATGCATTCACCCAGTGTGTCAAGCACATTTGCATATATGTTGCCACCATCATTTTCTTTTTTTTTAAATTTCTTTATTTATATCTTCTTTTTAAAAGGTGATTTCATTGGGGCTCTTACAGCTTTTATAATATTTTATACATCAATTGTATCAAGCATAAGGTTTTTTTTAATTAAAATCATTTTATTAGGGGCTTATACATCATTTTTCCAATATATA
Organism: Nesogale talazaci; assembly: GCA_004026705.1. Taxonomy (NCBI): domain Eukaryota; kingdom Metazoa; phylum Chordata; class Mammalia; order Afrosoricida; family Tenrecidae; genus Nesogale; species Nesogale talazaci. Next base: position 102,739 of record PVJH01002375.1, on the reverse strand, counting down.
AATAAACATATTGTGGCAAGCACCCTCGCAGGTACGCTGCTGTCATCATTCTCCAGACATCTGCCACCATCATTTTCAAAGCATTCTCTTCCCACTGAACCCCTGATATCAACTCTCCATTTTATCCACTCCCTTTCTCCACCACCCTCCCTCATGGACTTTTGATAAATTATTAGATCTAGTGCAGCAGATATGTCTAAAGCAACTTATCTTTTGATCTCTTGACTGTGCTTCCATGAGCGAACATTGATTGTGGATCCAAGCAAGACAAAATCATTGCAACTTCAATTCTTTCTCCATTTATCTTGATGTTACCTATTGATACCGTTGTGATCATTTTGATTTTCTTTACATTGTGTTCTAATCCATGCCAAAGGCTGCAATTCTTAATCTTCATCACCAAGTCCTGCAAGTCGCTTTCACTTTCAGCAAGCAAAGTTGTGTCATCTGCATCTCACAAGATGTTAATAGACTGTCTCCAAACCTGAGGTCATATTCTTCTTCATATAATTCAGCTTCTCAGTTGATTTGATGGGCATTTAGATTGAATCAGTATCATGAAAGGGTCCACCCCAAGACACATCTTTCTTGAATTTAGACCAAGCAAAATCCTCATTTCATTCTTACAATTGCCTCCCGATCCACATACAAATCCCTCTGGGGCACAAAGAAATGTTGTGTAATTACCAGTCTTCTCAAAGTTAATCATAGTTTATTATGCTCCACACTGTCAAAGGATTTTGCCTATTGAATAAAACACAAGTAAGCATCTCCCTGGTGGCCTCTGCTTTGAGTGAATATCCATCAGACATCAGAAATGATGTAACTTGTCATCTTCTGAATCCAGTCTCAATTTCTGGCATTTCTCTTTCAATATACTGCCACAATCATTGTTGGGTGATCTTAAGCAAAATTTTACTTGTGTCCAGTATTGATGATACTGTTCTATAGTCTAAACATTCTATTGGGTCCTTTTTTTGAATAGGCATAAATATTATCTTCCAAAATCCTTGGTCTAGATGAGTGAGTGCTTCCAATGCTTCTTCAACTTGTAGGAACGATTGAATGGATATTTCCATCAATTCCTGGAACCTTGGAGTTGGTTAATTTTTCAGTGCAATTTGACTTTCCACCTTTGGCACCATTGGCTCATGCTCCCATGCTGCCTCCTGAAATGGTGGAATGTTTACTACTTTGGGGGAAAGGAACCCTCTCTATTTTTTCCAATTCTTTGGATTTTCTAGCATTATTCAATAGTTTGCCCATTGAATCTTTAAAGATTGTGAATCAAGGCTTGATTGTTTTCTAGATTTCTTTCCATTTCAGATATGTTGAGTGTGTTCTTCATTTTGGTTTTTAGCTCTAGGCCCTTGCTCGTGTCTTCATAATATTTAACTTTGTCTTCTCCAGCTTCCCATGGAAACTTTCTATTTAGCTGATCCATCCAGCGATCAGTCAACGTGGGTTCCTGAAAGGGGGATTGGGAATGGAGAGGGCAAGAGATGCGAGAAATGGAGACAAGACAGGATTATGATCAAATCTTATTTATTGAGCCAAAAGGCAGGGTTAATATAGGCTAGCAACAAGAAGGGGAGGTACAACTTATGGAAATGAGTGGTAGGAATAATCAGCCAATCATCATACACATACCATCAAAGAAACAGCGGGAAAAAAAATGGCGGGGAAGCAGTTCTCAAACAGGTCCGCATGCTAATTAGGTGAGCTCACCAGGTCCGCATGCTTATTAGGTGAACTCAACAGGTCTGCACGCTAATTAGGTGAACTCACAAATTCAAAGGTTATCTTGCCCGCAAGCTGTTACAATACAAAAGGTCAATAAAGGCATCACTGAGGGATGGGAACAGCATTCGGCTTCCCACATTCAGCAACTTGACTTAATTCTTTCTTTCATTTGATTTAGCTACTCTATGACTAAGAAGAAGTTTCAGAGTTTCTTATGACATCCACTTTGACCTTTTTTTCTTTCCTGTCTTTGAATGATATTTTATTTTCTTCATGTATGATGTTCTTGATTTTTCTGCAACAGCTCATCAGGTCTTTTGTGATTATGTCCAATGTGCCAAATCTGTTCTTAAGATGTTCTTGAACATCAGGTGAGATAGAATCAAGACCATATATTGACTCTTCTGGACTTAATTTTTGTCTTCAGCTTTATCCTGAACTTACATGGAGTCAACACAGTAACATAATTATGAAGTTGCTATCAAAATACACTTTGGATGGTTTTAGGAATAATATTGATTTATTACTTATCTTTCTCTAATAAATGTTTTACCTGAGTTGACAAGATATTTCTATGTATTAGTTCAGTCTTGATTCTATTTGTCCACCTAATATCTGTCCTATCTATCTATTCATATATCATAGATGTATTTATTTATCCATCTAAATAACAACTACTTTCATTTTTACTGTAACAGCTGTGAGAACAATGAGAAAGGATCAGTAACTTAAAATATGGTCTTAGTTTTATAAACAGCTCTGAAGACTGCATGATAAAATTTTGCTAGACCAATGACCAATTTAATGCAAGTATCCTGTTCAATAATATAAATTTGAATATACACTTGGGCATCCTCACATGGAGCAGATAGGAATCAAACCAGCTATATCAGCATAAGTAGATGATAGAGAAGCTCAATAACATCACAAAGAACAAGGCAACAGTAAACTTTGGAACAGATAATCATTTATATGCAAATTCAAGTTGAAAATGAAGAAAGTTGACACAAGTCTATTTGACTATTTCCAACATTGACAATTTTCTATCTCAGTTTAGAGACCATCTCAATAATTAGTTTGATTCTTTGGACATTAAGGATTATAAACATTGTTGGACAAAATAAAGACTATCTTACATGAAAGCAAAGTCAGTAAAAAGATGAGATTAAAATAAAGAAAGAAGGGAGGGAGGGAAAGGAAGGAAAGAGAACAAAGGACCACAATCAACGTGTAATGAGACTTTAACACTTATTTCTGAAAATAGACTAGTTAAAAGAAATAGAAATAATGATGAAATAAAGAACTGAAGAGATTTCACATGGCAACTTGAGAAGATAAAGAAAAGTATTACAATGGAATGTACAAAGACTTGATGATAGAAAACCAAAAGGAAGAACACATTTTGTGTTTCTCAAGCTGAAAGAACTGAAGAAAAATTAAAAGATGCAGTTTTCCTATTGAATGATTCTAAGGGCAAAATATTGACTGATGCTCAAAGCATCAAAAGAAGATGGAAGTGGGGCTGAGCCCCGGTGGTGTAGTTGTTGTGTGCAGGACTGCGGCCCACAGGATTGGTAGTTCAAATCCAGCAGCAGCTCTCCAGGAGCAAGGCTGGGCTTCTCACTTCCACCAGGGGCCATCACTGACTCACCCCCCCCCCAAAAAAAAGAAGATGGAAGCATCTTGAGAACAGTCACTGTAACTAGAAGAACTATTGATATTCAGCCATTTCAGGTGGCAATATGATGCCAAACATCTAATATGATAGGGATACACAATCATTAGAAAAACTTTGGGGAAAGTGCTTAAATTTACTTGGATGTTTGGGCATTGAAATAAAAAGACTAAGGAAGAATTAGAATATAACCAATATATTCAGAAGTTTAGGTGAAGGCTGCTTGACTAAAAGAGTATGAGGATATATAGGCCTAGTGAACTATCATGGTTATCTAGTGCTTCTGTAAGAAACAGATAATATAAGTAGATGACTTTAGCAAAAAAAAAATTATTTTCTCATATTTTAGAAAGGGAGTTATCTGAATTCAGAGTCCTAGCTTAAATAGAAAGATTGTCTCTGTTCACTCTGGAGAAAGATCCCTGTCATTCTTCCAGGTACTTTGGAGATTCAGTGCTGCTTGAACTTCTTCCTTCAGCACATAGGATTTTTGTTCCTATGCTACCTTCTGAAATGGTGGGATGTAGATGAATTCTTTGGGGTACAGTGACTCTTTGTATTCTTTTCATCTTAACTTGATGTTTCCTGCATCTTTTGATATTTTTTCCCATAGAATCTTTCAAGATTGCAACTTGAGGCTTGAAGTTCAGTACCAATGACTGCACTGGCTGGAAATAAATCCCTGGGAATTAATGCAATATCCACTGAAATGTTTCACCAAGCTGATGAAACACTGGCACTCATTTGGTTATGCCAGGGCATTTAGAAGACAGCTACATGACCAACTGACTGAGAGAGATCAAGATTTGTGCCTATTCCAAGGAAACATGACTCAAGAGAATGCTCTAAATACAGAACAACAACATAGATATTACATTCCAATAAAATGTTTCTAATTATCTAACAAGGATGGTAGCATTACAATGACAAGGAAACACCAAACATTCATGGTGGATTCAGACGAGGATATGGAACAAGGGGTATGATGTCAGATGAATCTTGAATCAAAGCACAGAGTATCAGAAAGATGTTTGTGTTCCATTGACTATGCAAAGGCACTCAACTGTGTGGATCAAAATAAACTATGTGTGGATCAAAATAAACCTTAAGAAGACTGGGAATTCCAGAACATGCCTTTGTGCTCAGGAGTAGCTTGTACATGGATCAAGAGGCAGGCAGAACAAGGGAATACTGCATAGAATAAATGAAAAACAAAAGGTGATAATCAGGGTTGTATCCTCTTATCATATTTTTTCAACCAAAATGCTGAGAAATTAATCCAAGAAATTCAATTATTTGAAGAAAAACAGAAAAATGGCATCAAGATTGGAGAAGGCTTAATAATGACCTGTGATATCTAAGTTTATTAGCAACCCTGCTTGCTAAACATGAGAAGAAATGGAAACACTTGATGATTAAAATCAAAGATTGCAGCCTTCCATATGAATTTACACACAATTTAAAGTGAACCAAAAATCTCACAACAGGGCCCTTAGGTAACATCTTGATAAACGGTGCAAAAGTTGACATTGTCAAGACTTTTGTCTTGCTGGGATCCACATTCAATGTTCTGAGAAACAGCAGTCAATAGATCCAAAGACATGCTGAATTAGGTGCAGATACTGGACACTATCTCTTTAGGGTATTGAAAAGCAAGGATGTTACTTTGAAGACTAAGGTGTGCCTGGCCCAAGTCATGGTAATCTCCTTTTCCTCATAAGCGTGTGAAAATTGGACCTTAAACAAGGAATACAGAAGCACCATCTATGCCTTTGAAATATAATGTGGGAGAAGAATTTTCAATGTAGCATGGACTCCTAAATAGACAAATAGATATAGCTCAGAAGAAGTCTGGCCAGAGCATGGTTCCTTCCAGTCAAGGAAGCAACTTTGCCTGACATACTTTAGTTATCTTGACAGAAGATAGCAGGCCCTGGGGAAGGCCATCAAGCTTGGTAAAGTGGAGCAGCAGCGAAAAGAGGAAGTCCGCAAGAGGGTGCATTGACACCATGACTACAACAATGGATTCAGGCTTAGGAACAATTTCTAGGATGGCTCAGGACAGTGGAATTGTTTCCTTCTGTTGTGTAGGTCAGAACCAACCTGGTGGCACTGAACAGCAATACCTTAGACGGCACCATATGTGCTGATATCTATCTTGCCCTGGGTCTCGTCACTATCTTGCTTGTTTAATCTTTTTTCTATATCTAAAAATGGGATTAAGCTAAATGTACCTTGTATTAAACATAGACTTACCATGTCTTAAACATAGACTATTTTTAAATACAGACTATTTTTCAAATGAGATTATAAGCTCAGAAATAGAGGTTAAATTTTACAACACATATTTTTGGAAAACATATGATCCATTCATATTAAGAATTGATGGCAAACAAGAAAGCAAAGGTAATATGAACACAATGTGCTGATTGAAATAGCTGACCTCCAGGGTGCTGTTTAGCAGAAAGAGATGAGGGTGGTTGGATCATGTAGAAACTTGTCCACACACTGCAGATTTTGGATGATAGCCTATTCCTCCGCATTTCTCAAACTTGGATAGGATATGGATGCATTTTTAAAGAAAATGGATTTTATCACTCTCCTTGCTTATTACATTATTTTATCATACTTTTACTTAAATATGTACACATTCAAAACAAAGTACAAACGTAGTGTATGTAAAGGTCATATAAAAACATTCACAGCTACAAAGTAAAAGGAAGTAGAATATTACCTCAGGGCTGAGTCCCAGTGGCATGGTGGTTGAGTGGCCCACTGGTTTAGTGGGTCAAATCCATCAACAGCTCTCCAGGAGCAAGGCTGGGCCTCTCACTCCCACCAGAGGGCAGTGATGCCCCCCCCCAAATCACACCTCAAGATAAGAGAATTACTTTAGTAGGAAGTAAATTACTTCATTTTAATTAAAACACTGTTCAATGGGAAAACATCCTAGGCATTGAGTATTTGTTGTTTAGAAGTTTGCAGTTTTCTTTCAAGCTTAGCATGACTACTAATGTGCTACGTTATTACTTAATTCTCTCACCATGTTTCTCTATTTAAACCACAGGGAAAACACTTATTTGTTTGTATATCATGCTGGGATGCCATTTGGGTTCAAGACATTAAATTTCCTTAAGTTTTTTTTTATTCCTACCACAACGATGCATTTAATGTCAGTGGTTGCTAATGAGACAGATAATGCTGAAAGCAATGTAAGTACTGAATCCTGTGGCAATATTTTGTCAGCTGTATCTGCTGTTATAAACACGTCTTTGGATTATCATTGACATGAAAATGCAGATTTTGTAAATCCATATAAAGAAATACAGTACGTAGAAGCTTATCCACAGGAATCACTTTTTAAAATAGTCTAAAGACAATGGGAAAACCCCTGAAAGCCACAAGATGAGGTGAGGGGATTCTGACACATCTGTTTTTGAAAAAATTATTCCGGGAACACCTAGAAAACTTTAAACCATGGAAGCAAAAAATGATAAAAATTTATAGAAACCACAGGAATAGAAAGGGAAAGATTTCAGAGTGAGATAAGATAATTGACAGGAGTTGGTCTGAGATTGGATGTGGGAAGTAAGGGAAATTGAAGATTCCAACATGATTCTCAGATTTCTACCTTAGGTGTAAAGAGATACAGAAAATACAGACAAAATATGCTTGTGGGTAGAAGAGAATGAGGTTGGCTTTGAATCAATTTTGTCTGAAATGCAACAGCTGTGATGAATCGACAATTAGAAATTGGAGTCTGGAATGTAGGGGAGGAGAACAAGCATAGAGACCGAGGTTGGGTTGTCACCAGCATCCTGTTGGTGGGTGTGGCTTTGAATTTATATGAGGTCCCAAAAGGGAGAGCATTAGGAGTTAAGACTGCCACAGCTGGCTTCTCAAGGGACAGTTACACTTCATGGTGGGCAGATGCAAGAATAGTGCCAAAAGGAAACTGTTGAGGACCGACGAGAGAGAGAGAGAGAGAGAGAGAGAGAGAGAGAGAGGTGGACTCAGGGAGCTGTGTGTTCTTAATAGCCACACTGCTATGTCTCCCCCTTAAACCACTACATGTCATTAGGTACCACTGAGTGGACACTAACCCATAGTGACGGCATGTACAACAGAAAGGGACACTGTCCTACACCATCCTTAAAATAGTTATGAATTAGTTCTTGGTTGCAGCCACTCTATCAACCCCTTTTATCTGCATTAACAAGCACAATGCCTCTTTTCAGGAACCATCTCTCCTGGTACCATCTCCTGAGAACTGCTGGAGAAAACTGCCTCACCATTCTTGCAGAGCCTCTTAAGTTTGTTTTCTGATAGAAGTCTCAGCAGTCTCATATCCATTTGCCTGCCTGTAACCAAAGAGAACACTTAAATCACAAGTGGCATATTTTTAAAACCAAACTCAATGCCACCAAGGCAATCCTGAGCCCTAGAGACCCACAGGACAGGATAGGGTGTTGTTGTCCTGTGGGTTTTTTCCAAGACTGGAGTCCTTAGTAGAAATAGGAAGCCTCGTCCTTGTCCCTCAGATGGGCTGGTGGTTTCAAACTGCTGATCTTGCTGTGAGCAGTCCAAAGCATAACATCTAACCACTAGGCTTTTATTTGTATCCACTAATTACTAGCATAACCACCAGGCTTCCTTACTTGGTCATATTACTAATTATAATTTTTAGCAATTTATTTAAAATTTTAAAACTTTTAACTTAGAAAATTGCTAGTAAACATTTAAACAGCAAATTAGGTTCCTGCTTAATAATTTTTGTAAGGATTATTCAGTGACAGTAGTTACATTGTATCAATTTTCTCTTTTGATTGGGTTCTTTTACTTCTTTTCCAGTACTCTAGGTTTCCTGTTCCCTTAACTTGACAGTTTTGCTTTAGAAAATTGATAGCATTTGGCCTCATACTGATTTTTATCTAGGGCATCCATCTTACAGATTTCAAATTGTGTACCACTTTGCTATTTCACTAAAGGGTTATATCTTTTTTCTCAACAGTTTTATTGGCACATCATTTACATATCATATAATTCAATAGTTCAATCGCTCAGTTACATCAAGGTGCATTGAATAGTTACCATCACATCAATCATAGAGTAGCCCCCTCCTATCCCCCATTGTCTATGTCACCTTTAACCTGAGTTATACTCCCAGCATCCCCTTCCCTCCCATCACCCACCTGCACATTCCTCCATTCTCTATAATCCCCTGTGTCAGCTATTCTCATTCTGTATCAACTCCTGTGCTTCACAGCTGGGAAAACAACAAAAAACACTAAAAAATGATTGTTCTAAGGTTGTTGGGCTAAAAGTATAAAGACAAAAATGCAAATAATGTGTAAGAAGGAAGAGAACTCCTCATCAATGGAGGGAATAGATGAACTTACTGTCTTAGAACAATGTTGCTATAAATGAATGGAGATGCAGAGGGATGAGAAGCATGTGGAATGAATCTGTAAGAAGGCAGAGGGCTGCAACTCGCTCAGGCATATAGCCAAGAACTAAGCTGTGGTCTTTCTTTTTAGTCATACACAAATTTGGGAATACATGACTGGTTGCATTTACTCAGATTTTTTAAAATCTCATAAGAAACATTCTTGAAACAACATTATCTATAAAACTAGTTATCTGGTACTATAAAAATATAATCTAAAAAGTAAAGAACAGAGAGCAAACAAACTCCAGTGTACCATTCAAGGATGCCTTCTCAATAACAATATATACCTGTATGCAGATTATATTGACCTCAAATGTGTATCCTTGAAGTTTTTATTTGTATCCAAGTTTTAGCCATGCTCCTGCTATATCTCCTTCCTTTTTAGAGCATCCAAATGGAAGGCAGCATTTCTTCTATGTCTTTTTGTTTGTTGATAATTTTTCAACAAACTGCATAAAAGATAAAACAAAGACAAATTATGAGCCAAAGCAACCCTAAAAAAGAGTCAACTGTAGTGTTTTTTTGTTTTTTTTTTTTTGGCATCACTGCTCTCCAGTGGTGGGAGTAGGAAGCCCAGCCCCACTGCTGGAATTGAACTTCCATCCCAGTGGGCTGCAGTCCTGCGCACAACCACTACGCCACCGAGGCTCAGCCCTCAGCTGTAGTTTTAAGAGAGGCAATAGGACTAAGATGATGGAGAACTTGAAAAAAACTGTCAAGCAGTTGAGTGCCATCAATCTGTTCCATTTGTTTTTTATAAGTATCCTGTATATATTATAATTGCATAATATCCTGTGATAAGCTGTGATAATTCAGTAGATGTTTTTTAGCATGATCCCAAGGAAACAGAGTATCATAAATCACAGGACTAACACATATGGACTTATGATTCCAATCACATTGTAATTTAATTTATTGCTTAATACTTTTAATCTGATCTTCCAAAAGGATAACTGAGATAAAACAGCCAATTGTTCATGAATTTGTTGATCAATATGCTGTTGAGTGGACCACAAAACTTCAGAATTTTGATACCAATCATCTACAAAAGTTGCAATTTGTACAGACTGATGTAAAGCTAAGCCTTCAATAGTAGCAGTAGCAGCAATCACCAGGATTCCTAAAATTGCGGCTATTAAAATTTCTAAAAACTGCTTTGATCTTCTTAAATGTCGTTTCGCCAATTTGTCAGTTAAAAATAAAGTAGGAAAACTTTTCCATGGCAAAGACAATTGAGTAAGCATCCAGATACCTACAATTGCTCTCAATATGTATACATATGTACTTTCACTACTATGATGAAAAGAAATAGAAGAATTAAAACAATTAAAAATTCCTTACAATTATTTTCTCCAGAGGATTAGTTCTAATGAACAGATCCTTTCATACAAAAGATATGGCAAATGTATATAATCTTGGTTATACCGGGTTGTATTCGTTGTGAAGGACAAGGTGGAATTTCCTGCCTGATTAGTACTATTGCCAATCCATCTTCTAACAGGAAACAAGGCAGCGCCTATTTTCCATAAATGCCTTTGGAGGGGTTTCCCCATCATATGAGGGCTGGGAGGAGAAAATTCTCATCCACACCAAAAAATGCACTCTGATGCTTGTGTGTCAAGCACGTGATTATGAGAATGCCATGTAAGATCAGTTGTGCTGGATTTATCCCAAGCATTACCTGAAGGGCTCCAATCAATGACAATTCCTTGAGAATTATTAATTACCACTTGGGCCTGTTCTCCTCTGCAGGTACTCCCAATCAGACAGGTGCAAATAGCTTGGTGATGGACATAGTGGCGGCAACACAGGTACAGGATAATTTCTTGCTATATTTAAATTGGAAAACCCTTAAGCACTTAAAACTAGCATGTTTTGTGGTTTGCTCTAATCTTGGGAATTTTTAATAATTGACAGCCAGACCTGATATTTTAATTTTTAACAATGTTCCCCATATCCAATATAAATAGGAGGCCCTTCAACCCCAGTTTCATAGCATACAATAATAGTGCCTTCTTTGTTTGCTCAAAATGATCCTCAGTCCTCTAGAGACCCAGGCATCCAGGAGTATTTATTAGCATAAATCAGAATAGTAGGATCAGTCAAAGAGACTCTTCTATTCAAGGGTGGGTTAGGAATATAGGTCCAATAAGTAAAATTCTCAGCATTTACCTGAATAGTCAAAATAGCCATCATTGCTAAAAACAAATTAGAAGTTGCAAACCCCTTTTCCATGGGAACACACTAGTTGTTCTCCTTCCATGCTCAACTTTTTCATCTGTCCCCATGTCAGCAAGTCAGCGTGTTAGTGGCTATCAAGGGAGCTCGAGCAGCTCTTATAGTATTGTTCATGTCAGCAAAATCCTGGTTCCATCACTCCAAGGGCAAGGTCTCTTTGGGCCATCACATAATTGTATTCGCTTATCTGGAACCCACACTTTCTTTTCTCCTGTAGAAATACAAGCATGCCTCCTTCCCCATTTTATGGTGAGAGCTGCTTGCCATTTGTCTTGTTCAAAGCTCTTATAAGATAAGCTGTTCTATATCTTTAGAAACTTTATTTTCTCAATGCAATTCAGAGGCCATGAAATTGTTGCCATTTCCATTTAGAAAATTTAAAGTATATAAAGTTATACAAAGCCACCTTTTTGGATGACTCTCACCATATTCCTCCCTTTTGTTTTAAAAGCAACTCTTTCAAAGTCTGATTTTGACATTCAATAACAGCTTGATCAGTGCTATTTCCTGGGATACCAATCAAATGTTGAATTCCATGTACATGGAAAAAAGCCAAGCATTTTTAGAAATGTAAGCAGTATCATTATCTGTTTTAAAAGTATGTGGAATTTCCATAACAGCAAATGCTTCTAACAAATAAGTAATAACAGCATCAGCATATTCTCTAAATGAAAAATAGTATCAGTAGAATGATGAACATATTTAAGTTTGCCAAAAGAAGGAATTTGAGTAATCTGCATCTGCCAAATTGGGTTCTGACTCATTCCTCGAGGATTAGTTCCTAAAGGAAGATGAGGGATAGATACTGCTTGGCAAGCTGAGCAAGAACATAAAATAGCCTTCACTTGTTTTGACTATTTGCAACTTACTTTGATATTCTGAAATTGACTGTGTCCACCTAAACTGAAAGAATCACTGTTTATGAAAATTGCGTTAGCTAAGTGTTAGCAAATGGTTAAAGGTTTGCTAAAAGTTATTTTTTTTGCTGCATTACGTAAAGGTTACTATGACCATTTACAGGGATTTAATTTATAGATAAACTCTGAGTAGTGGGAGTGGGGCACCGGTTCCCATAGATAACAGCTGAAGGAGAGAAGTTTGCAATTCAAGGGAATTCCCAGCATGTCCTATAGCAGTAGAAAGATGGGATAAAAAAATCAGGAGAAGATTCATTAGGTCCTTAACAAATTTTGTAAATATTTTTTCTGTTCCTCCCTTTTCATCCAATTATCAATTTGTTCAACAATATCGTCTCCAAATATGGCTTACTGAGCAGTAACAGCTAAAGGACCAATGCCAGTCAGTTGTTCAAAAGTTGGTCTCGGTTGCTGCCTATGGTTATTAGTCAAAGTCTGTTTTTCAGCTTCGCCACATCACCAAGCTTCAAATAGAATGTGTTAGCCAGAAGTTAATACTGTTTAACCAAATTATCCCAGTCTAAGGGAATCATCGTATTGTCAGTAACATGAGTATAAAAGCCCGTGCGCATAAGGTGACTGTACCCCATAAGAGGGTACAGGTTCCTTTAAAGCTTTCTAAAACTTCAACTCAAGCCCTTCATGATCACACTGTACCCAACAATTAGGGCGTTGAATATCAGCAGCTACCTCAGTTCTAATAACAGGGAAAAGAGCATTCGTGGATATGGGAGAGGGTAAAGAATTCTCATTTAGTTCACGTAATAATTTTAATCTCTCAGCTGGAAATCTAGGTATAACCTTAATCTCTTTGGGATATGCTGGGGGCTTTTCCTCAAAATAACCGGTTGTCTGTCTACAATTGCTTTTACAGAATCGAACTGAAGACACTTAGACACTCAAACCAAATTCTCAAATTCCTCAGATATGGAAAACTAATTCTCCTCTTCAGAGGAAGAATCTGAGGAGGACGAAGAAGATTCAACTTCAGAGCTATCTAAACTCTATCTTATACAGGATTTCTTGAGGAATTCATATCAGCATCTCCTGTAACCTTTTCTGAAGCAGGTTATTCTCTTTCACTTTCAGTATCTGACTGAAATGGTTTTATAGCAATATTAACTAAAAACATTCACCCAAACATCATGATCAATAGTTTCACCTCTTTGATGTGACCTTCTCAAAGCACAGTCACCTGTTTCCATACTTTAGCGTTTAATTGATTCTTGTTTTCGGGCTGAACCCAATAGCAATATTTATGTACACAAACAAAAAGTTTCTTAAAAGTTCAATATTGAAATTTTACTCTATAAAATAGCTTTCAAAACTTCAACATATTGAAATTCTGTAGATACAGAATTTACCATGATATTGCCCTTTGCCAACATCTGTTGTAGTATTCAAATAACTTTACTACCTTGGTTCTGTGGTCCTTCAGACATCCCTTTGGGTCTCAGGTGTGGGCGTCAAATGTTGTAATAAATGAGGAATAAGAAGCACACAGAATGAATCTGTAAGAAAGCAGAGGGTTACAGCTTGCTCAGGCAGGTAGCAAGGAACGGAACTGTGTCCTTTCTTTTTATTCATACTCAAATTTGGGAATATGTGACTGATTGCACTTACTCAGTTTTTTTTAATTAGATAAGCAACATTCTTGAAACAACATTATCTAAAAACCAGATTATCTGGTGCTGTAAAAATGTAATCTACAAAGCAAAGAACAGAGATTAAAAAAAACTCCAGTACACCATTGTTTTTTAAGGACGTCTCCTTGATAACAATATATACCTGCATGTAGATTATATTGACCTCAAATGTGTATCCTTGAATTTTTTATTTGTGTCCAAGTTCTAGCAATGCTCCAGCTACAAACAAGATCCTTCTCCCTGGTACAAATTCAGTTCCTGTCTACAGGGGGATCAACTGCCTAAGTGTCAAGTTTGATCCAGCATGATCAAGATCACAATGGTCTCAGGCAATAGTAGCGCTGTTTGAGACTCTTGCCATTGGCTAGAATAGATCTGCCAGCAGCTTATTCTGACTAACTACTCTGCAGATGAGTATGGGGATCCCACTGGCCTCCATGGATGCTCATAATTTTAACTCAGATACTTTTCTCTTCACCATACTTGAATATTGTAATCATCACCTTTGGATCACACAAGCTAGGGTGTGATCCAAGCTTCTTCCATATAGACATAGTTGACTTACCTGTTTGAATATAAGCCAATTGATTCCAATTGAGAGTCATGCTACATATGCTTTCTTCACCACACTCTGTTGTAGCACCCTTACCTACAGTGATCTTTTCATGAAGCTGTGTATTGAACAGGGCCATGGTATAAGAACTAATTTTTCTTAAGTTAGAACTAAGATTTATTGTGAAATCCATACCTGAATCTTTGCATTTATTTTCTTTTTAAAAATATTTTTGTACCTTAAGAGTATTTTATTTTTTAAAACTTTCTGTGCCTTGAGAGTTAATACCAATGGCATAGCCTTCCATAGTTCAACCCTGTCAAACATGATTGTATAATTGCTTCCATAATCAGTATCCATACATACCTTTCCTTCCTGGACTTCTTGATATCATCGCCTTTTCATTTTACCCACTCCTTTATATTGCCTCCCTATGCAAACCATGGTTATATTCTTTTTCCCTATATGTGTAATTTGCCCCAAAACAGAGAAGTCAGTAAACAGCATCAAGTCGGTGACATATACACCCCCTACCCATGAATGGTGGTGCACCTCTGAGATATATCCTAATATAAATATGCATAAGCATAATATAACAGAATGACCATCACAGGATTTTAGAAATAATGCCTTTCTTAATACAGCATACAGGGTATTGATATAGCCTAACCTTATTTGTCTGCCAACCAAACACATAGTTTGTGGTACTGCTGTCTTCTGCTTCCTAAGACACCAAGTGTCTTCTGGTGTTTAAGTCTAAGGAGGTAGTTCATTCGGTGGGGTTCCTGTCTGAGGTCTCATGGATTCAGCTTGTGGAACATGCTGTCTGCCCCAAAAATTCTGGATTCAGTGCCCTAATGTTCTACATGGCTTCACCTGGTACCTGGAATACCCCCAGATACCCAAAGTTTATCCTGCCCATCATTGCACCCAGCTAAAGACACTCTCCACGTAATATTCCCCAAAGTATCCTTAGTCTCTCCTCCCTACAAACTGGGGGCCAGTCTCCCCAATCATCCTCTCAACAGACAAGCACCTCTGTGTCCTCAGATTGTTCTGTTCCTTCTCCCCTGTCCTGCACCAACTCTCCTTTTAGTGAGACTCATCCCTCTGCCACCCACCTCCCTCTCTAGAGGACTTCACCCCAGATCCACAGTGCTGCCAGTCAGCAGACAGCCTTCTCACCTCTCCCTCATCCATGGATCTCAACTCTCATGTGTGGACCTCTGGTCAAGTGACTAAGTTTATACTTATCTGAGGATGATGTTTGGTTCATCAACACTGGTCCACTACTTCACCAGACCAGGTAACTACATGTCTTCCAAGCTTGAACTTGTGCCCCTTTTGCTGCTGGTCCCTACTGCAATAGACTCATATAATATTTGTCCTGTTGTGCTTGACTAAGTTCACTCAGCATAACATCTTTCAGTTCCCTTCATGAGTTGAGGTGTCTCATGATTTCATCATTAATTTTTAGGGATCCATAGTATTCCATTGATGATAATTTAGGGTGTTTTTAGCTTCTTGCTATTGTGATCTCTGCTTTGATTAACGTGGGGGAGAAAACATCTGTTTAGGATCTAATTCTTATTTCTTTGGCATATATGCCCAGTAATGTGATGGCTGGGCAAATGGCAGTTCAATTGCCATCTATTTTGGAGATTGCCCTATTGCCTTCCACAGTGACTGGATATATTTACAAGACCACCAGCAGTGGATAAGAATTCCTAGTTCACCATACCCTCTCTGACATTTATTGTTCTCCATTAAAAAAATTGGGATCCAGTAATGGGCATCAATTTGTATCTCATAACTGTTTTGACTTGCATTTCCCAAATGACTACTGACTTGGAGCAAGTCCTCATGAGTCCATTCGCCTTTTGAGGGCCATCCTTTGGGAATCATCTGTTCATGTCTTTTGCCCACATGCTCAAAGGACTATTGATTGATAATTTTGTTGTTGTTGCTGTTGTTTAAGTTTGTAAAATTCTGTGATTTTAGTAATTAGTCCTTTGCCAGTCATGTCATTACTAAATATCTTTTACCAATCTGTGGGCTTGCTTTCTACTCTGCTAATAAGGTCTTTCAATGTACACAAGTGCTTTATTTTTAATAGGGCCATCTAAAAGGTTATTCCAGGGCATATGCTCAATTCTAAGTTTACAGAATAGCTCATGGGGATAGTCCAAAGGGGTCTTCTGTTCTCTACAGTTCCAGTTTTTCCAGTTTTTTAAAATAAGAATTTTGGATTCTGCTCCATATTTTTCTCCCATTCTCTCTGAGGTTAACAACTATGGCCTTGGTAAAAAAAAAGTCAGTGGGGGTAGTTGGGAAACATCTAGTTTGACTGGCCTCAGGATTCATAAAGTTGTAGAAGTTTTAGACTAATTTCTTCTCTAATTTATTATCATCTCATTATTTTGTTCCTGAAAAATTAACATTTGTATTTGTATCATAGGTGGTCACTCATAAACTTTTAAGATTCCAGAAGCTACTCCCAGATCATGATTTTTTTGTTGTTGTTTGAAAAAAGTTTAAGCCCAATAGGTCTTGCCAACTGAGTGGCTCTTTGAGACGCTGGTACTACATTTCAAACCCAGAAAATCAATGCTGGAAGGTGCTTGATTATGTCTGAGGAGCATCCATATTTGTATTTTCAATGAACATTTGTGCCTGTCCCCACATATTTGTATTTTTGTGGTTCAAAAACATTTAAAAATTTTAATTGTATTTCACTGGGGCCTCTTACAATTCATCACAATCCATTATTATATCCATTTTGTCAAGCATCTCTACATAAGTTGTCATCATCTTTCTTCAAAACATTTTCTTTCTATTTGAATCCCTGGCCCCAGCTCCTTTTCCCCCTAGCCCCCAGTCTTCTGCCCCTTGAAATTTTATAAATTGCTCTCTTTCCCCCCCATGTTTTACTCTGACAGCTGCCTCATTTCACCCACTTTTGTGCAATAGATGCTTCTAATAAGCCTTGAAGATCTAACAGATTACACATTGAGCCTCTGATAAATGCAAAGTCAGGGGTTCAAACCCATCACTTCTCTGCTGGAGGAAGATGAGGCTGTTTTTTCTCCACAGATTTTAGAAACCCAAAGTGGGTAGCTCTATTTTGTCCTATAAAGCTTTTATGAATCAGAATTGACTTGATGTCAGTAGGTGTGGGCTTTGGTTTCAGATGCTTTAAGGAACCCTGAGGGTACTCTCGGTTATGTACTGGGTTGCTATCTGCAAGGCTAGTGACTACAATCTACTAGTCACCCTGGAAGAGCAAGATGAGTCTGACTGCTTCTTTAAAGATTCATATTTCTGGGCTGAGCCCCGACGGTGTAGTGGTTGAGTGTGGGACTGCGACCCACTGGGTTGGTGGTTCAAATCCAGGAACAGCTCTCCAGGAGCAAGGCTGGGCCTCCTACTCCCACCAGCACAGTGATGCACACACACACACACACACACACACAAAAGACTCATACTTCCGCAATCCTTGTGTAGGTTGGCTCTTAGCTGAAATTGATTCAAGGGCCTTGGATATTAGGACTTATGCTTACCTCCTTGGTACTGAAAATGGAGGTGATTTCAAGCATTTACTGATGAAGGTCAAGCAAGAAGTGTCATCTTCAGTATGGATTACACATCAACATAAACCAAAATCTGAAACCTATAGAAATATACAACATGATGATAAATGGAAAAATGAAGTGGTCAAGAATTTTCCTTTACTTGGATAAATAACACAAAAGGAGCTAGAAGTTTAAAAGTATTTGAAAGCAAATATGTCCCTTTAAAACTGGGTTGTGCTGTCTGAATCCATGATACTTTCAAATACCTCTCTGTATTGACAATGAGTAAGGAAGTAGGAAGAATTGAGGCCTTTCAACTATGGGGTTGGCAAAGAATAAAATATGCATTTTGGACTGTAAACAAGAAACAAACAATTCTATCTTGGAAGAAATACCCTACTACCAGAATATGCCAGATGTTGGGAAGGACAAATTATCTTACTTTGGAAACGCCTTCCAGAAGGGATGAGCTCCTGGAGAAAGGGGTTTATCTTCGTGAAGGAGGTCAACAAGAACGAGAATATGCTCTACAAGGTGGATTGACACAGTGGATGCAACAATGTCTCCAGGGCAACCATTGTGGGACTAGCAAAGGACCATGCAGTGCTTTTTCTTTCTGGTGTGTAGAGGGGTTGGTATGCATTAGACTGGAACTGTACCAACAACATAACATCCACCGTTTATTTGGTTAAGTGAAATAAACCTGGAATAAAATTATAAATATTATAAGATTCCACTCACCTGAAAAAATTAAAAACTAGACAAGTTCCTAGAGATAAGAAAAAGATGAGATTGTTTCAGGTGCCAAGATGAAGCAATTGGAGATTGCCATTTAAAAAGCTAAAAAATATTGGAAATAATGCTGAAGGTATACAACCTTGATAGGTATTTAGTGACGCTGAAAGTCACACTGAGAAAATGGTTCATGTGGCAAATTTGATGTTTATTCATGTTATCACAGTTAAATTTTTAAAAGAAGAGAAAGTCTCAAGTTTATCAAAAACATGGGAGAGCTATTTGAAAAATTAAATATATTCAAATAAGGTCATTCTTCAAGTCTATCTTATCTTTTCCCTCAGATTTATACATTGTCTTTTTCTTTGCCAAATCATAAGGTACCTTTTAGTTTTATTATCAACTCTAGAATATTAGTGTGGTAATGTGCCTTAGAGATTATTTAATAAACCTCTTTAATTTATGTTTGAGGAAACTGATGTCCATAGAGGTTTCGAGATTAAGGTCATTCAGTCAATTCTACCCACTATTGTGCTGATATAAGATAGTAAGTTTAGACTGAGTATGACTTCAGTGAAGGATACCTTGAAGTTTTCTGGACAATGTCATTTTAAAATCTACTTTACTCTTGACTCCAAATCTATTGATGTGTTCTAGACAGTCATATTTCAGAGTTCAGACTATATCTTCTATTTCATATTTCATCCTCAGAAGTAGCAGACAGGTTCCTGTTCAGACCGTCTTTTTCAACAATTTTGGTATGCAAAATATGTCCACCATAATCAAGATTGAATGTTCTTATTTCTAGGCCTACGGAGAAATATAAATCATACTTTTCTTTCTTAGGATAGCTCAAAAGATATCTATTATGATGATATGCTTAATTTTGTTCTACTTGGCTCCCTCTTTTCCCCGTCCTTCTGTCTTTACACTTTCTGGTGATTACCTTTTTCTTTATTACTAATGGGGCTTTGCTGACCTCTGATGATTAACAGCCAGACATTGCGTAGGTATGCTAATAAGGGAATGTGGTAGCTACATAATTTTGTGTGAACTTGATACATAAATTATAGGAGTGGAGCCTAGTCTGTTTATCAGGTCACAGCTTGATGGTGCCTCCTTGTGGGACCTTCTCATAAGGAGGGTCTGGATACCTCCCCCTCCCCTCTGCCTTCACCTTCCTGTTGGTGGGATGCTGAGATCTGCCAGAGTCCTGTGATGTGCTCACTCTACCAACGGATCCACCAGACGTGGATCCTGTTGGCTGGTGATCATCCTGCATTTAGCATCACTGCGGAGGCTGCGTGTCTGAAGAAGAACTTATGGACAAATATTGGACTTAAGGACTTGAGTTGGACAGGGCTTGGATGTTTCCTGACATATAATACTTCTTGTTATAGAGCTCTCTCTTACACGTTTATGAGTGTCATTAGCTTTGTTTCGCTAATCACCCCGCCTTACACATTCAGTCATTACTTATATTGGACTCCTTTTCCTTGCTTGCTGAATTTGAGTGCAATGGAAGACTTGCAGGGTGTGCAGGGTGGGTGTACATGCAATGCTGGATGATTGTTAAATTATTTTCTCTTTGACTTCCAGAGTTATTTTACTCCAGATAGCTCCATATCTATGTCTTTCCCTTCTAACGGTAGCAGTAAATTATACCCTTCTTGAAGACATGGAGCTTTTCTTTGTGATCCTCTAAGAAATCCATTCTCTATTTCTTCTCTGAACTCTTGATGATGATAAAAATTATTATGACAATAATGATTACCATCTAGCAAACATATACTATTTTCCAGGCAGTATGGTAAATTTTTGACATCCAAAATGTACTTTTAACTTCATAATTTCTCATAATTAACACATTGTTAAGCCAAATTTAATGATACAGAGGCTCAGAAAAGTGTTCATTCAAGTGTGTCTATGAAACCTAGTTTTGATCCTCGGTGTGCCTTATATTTCTGCATTTACCTACTTCAGACTCTTCCTTAAACATTTTTGTGTAAGTTCTGAATGCCAAATATGCCTCTCAGCTATTGATTCATAAGAGAGGAGTACAAATTCTTTTGGAAATAATCCAGACCCAAATCACTGCCATCAAGACTAACTCCTGTCCCCCGTGTTTCTGACACTGTGACTATTTACAGGAGTACAAAGCCCAGTTTTTCTCCCATGGAACTACTGGTGGTTTGGAACTGCTGGTTCATCCATCACTGCCTAATGCATAATCACAACACTGCAAGGATTTCTTAATCCCCTCTTCCCAGAAATTCAGTGAAGTTTCCTTGTATATCCATTTCTCAGTCCAGAATAAACTCAATGTCCCTATGCTCATTGTCTTTAATTTTCTTAAGACAAAACAAAACAAAAACGAATCACTTAAAACTTTTGTTTTTTTTTAAAAAGGAGCTTGTATCAAGGGCTCAAGTGGAAAATATTGGGAAATGTATGTGGAAATATGTGTGCAAATGTGCTTGATACAAATGACGTACTGAATGTTGTAGTAGCTGTAAGAGCGCCCAAAAAAATTTAAAAAATTAAAAAAAACTGAACTGTGTTGTGCACATTTGTGTTTTCATGGTGGCATAACAGATAAGAATTAAGGAGACAGATGAGGTTGTCTAGTCCCACAAAGCTTTAAAGTTTTCTTGAAAACTATGTAGGATGATTATGAGTTGGAATCAACACAATGATTCTGGGTTTCCCCCTTCCTCCCTTGGTTATCTAGATTGCACACTTATTACAGTCCTTCGTGGTATGGGGTACATTTAGAAATAAGGAAAAATCTAAGATATACTCTTCAGTTCCCAGTTTATAGTAACAAGACCTCAACATAAAATACAATTCCTTAAACCAGTGGTAACATTAGTGGACTTGAGAGACAAGCTAGCCTCTGTTATTTCTATATTAGCATACGTCTTGATTTTTTTTCTCTCAAATTAATTATCTTTCATGCTTTGTGACAGGTTGAAAAGCATTCAGGCTGATTATTTTTGACAACAATTTGATCTGGTTCAGTTCGGTGAGTTCACTTGGAGGGAAGAGGATGAAACTGGAGTCTGGAAGCCAATTATGAGGCGATTCTAAAATGGCTGCAGTGCTATGCCAAACAAATAAACAGTTGTCTTGTTTTTGAAAGTGTCTAAGGAACTTGCAGGTGAAAGATGAGGCTTTCTACTCCCCTAAAGAGTTACATTCTCAACCCAAGGACTTAAACTACATGGTGTGTGATCACGGAAATACATAGTGTGTGGCGAAGCAGAAAAAAGCTATACCAACTTTGGGAGGCATACTAACTTTTACTTACTATATCAATGCCCTACATGTTATATTAAGAGATGTACTATTTGACAGAACCATGTCTGACATTGTCAGTGAAAATTACTATAGATTTTTTTCTGACTGCTAACTCCCATTGTTTATGTGAACAGTATCCAGCCTGTATGACTTTATTCTGTACAGGTGAATAATTCAGGTATTACAAAATGGGGTTAGCTTACAGTGGTCCAATATCTCTCTCTCTCAATAGAGTTTTAAGAAATAATTTCAGTGGTAATCAGTAACAATATTTGTGGAGAATAGTTATGTTCTAGGAGAAGATCAACAAGACCCTGTGACCATTATGTTACAAGTCGGTCTTTAAGGGGAGCCAAAAGCAGATTTCAGAAGTCATAGATCCAGGAATAGATTTGGGGCTTGCACTACATCCTAGTGCCAATTAAAGAAAAATTAGTTTGTACATCGTGGTCTTGTTCAACACTTTCCCTCAGGAAGGGAGAACAGAAGATATGGGTACTTTTGCAAAGTATGGTAAGAAATTAGATGGTGCCTGGGGATCAGATAAAATAGCATCTGGTTTCCAAACAAGAAGACATCAAAGTGAGAAGTCAACTAAATCCACATGGAAGAAGCACACAAACATTTGTGATCCAAGAATTGCAAATTATTTAATCCAAATCTGAAGGAGGGAGTAATATCACAGCATAAAATGTGAGGTTCTGGTATGCTGAAAGCTATGGGTGACAGCAAAAGCCTAAAATATATTTATTTGTAGAATCTGCACAGGATATAAGACAGTGATTTCCCTGTACCGTGATTGAGAGATGAGAATAACCTGGTTACCAAGCAGAGAGTATTGGAGAGATTACTATAGGAGTTTTAAATGACAGATTTAACTCGAATGGTTGAAATCCTATCACTTTATCTTCCCTGGGATACACTTTCAGCTTCGTCTGGTTACTAATAATTTTCTGGGTTTTTTTTCATATCAGGGTTTACTTCTATCCTATTTAGTTATTGTTGTTAACCTTCTTGAATCTTTGCTATGTGTTCTTCTATGTGTTTCAGTCTATGGAACCCAAGATATGTGAATCTATAGAGGCATCAACTAAAATTCAGGTTCCTGGGTGCAGGGGATAGAAGGGAAGGGTAGGATGAGGGGGTAAAGTGACGATAGTATCAAGGTGGTCAAGAAGGAAGAAAAGGTTTAATACTGATTTTGGTAGAAATTATAAAACATGGTTTGATGTGATCAGACTATGGAATGGTATGGTGTCTGGATTACTTTTCGGGGGAAATGGAAATAGAAACTTTAAAATAAATTAATTTATTACTAAATTTCAACAAAAACAAAGATAGAGTGAGAGATGTACAGTCTCAGGAACACACTGGCAGTTCTATTCTGTCCTATAGTGTCACTATGAGTCAGAATTAACTCTATGGCAGTGAGTTTTTTGTTTTATTTTGGAGGAGGATCTTTCACTATGACCTTTGGCAGAGTTTTCCAAATGTTATTAATTTGCCAAGGTGTATGTACAGTTCATATTCTCACACATATATTCATATACATATGGACATTTTTGTGTGTCTTATGCTTTATTCTCGGTTTTGTTTCCTTTCTGGTAGTTACAATCTCATGAGCAAAGTGCAGGAGGAGAGAGCAGGAGGAAAAATGTTTTGTTCCATCTCTCTATAAATTTCAGCCTATTTCCTCTTGTTCTATCTCAGGGGTAAGCTTCTATTTCCCTTTTAAATATGAGTTCCCAAAGGTATTAAGTATGTCATCTTAATTTAAATGTTTTACTTTTGGCTAGTATGATGCTGTACTCACATAACTGATCTATGGTTATGTGAAGAAAATGATGAAAACTGCATTCCAGTGACTATAGGCTAATATTTTATGGACCACTGTAATGAAAGCTTTGACCACCATTGTAAATTATACCTAGAACCAACATAACTTGAGCTCTGTATTGACAGTATTGTGAATATATCGGACAAGGCTAAACAATAGATTTTAACTCTACTAATTGAGGTTTTGTGCTAACCAGGTAAAGCAGAAAAATATTTACCTCTATAGTGTATAATGAAAGAGGATATTTATACAAAAGAAAATAATATAAACAAAGGCACATTTATTCAATGCTTTGTGAGCACACTTTTATAGAAATAGATTATACAATGATTGCAAACTCATGCTAATGACTACATGTTTTAAAATATATAAAACCTCGGTTTGAACTTAAATTTCAAATTTAAGCAATATTGAAAGACACAAAAGTAGTTAAAGTATATTACTGGCTAAATAATGGCATGTAGACAACAATTTAAAGTTACTTTCCTATGATCTAATGTAAATTATTCAAATTAAATATATTCTTTTTCCTTTGCTTCATCTTTGCTTGACTCTCCTTCCCAAGTCCCTTTCCTTTCTTTTTCCAGGGTCCCCTTACTTTTGCTCCTTTTTTGACATTTTTTTCTAATAAAATATATTGTAAATATAATTTTACCATATTAGATTGTTTCCTTTAGCGAAACTCTGAAACTAGGTAGTCAGGATATTTGCCAATATTACATCATGGCCAGATCAACTCTGTTTGATGTAGAGGAAGTATTTTAGATTATTATTTTTTCTATGAACTTTTAAATGGAAAAGCATATCATTTTTATTTCCTGTAAAGCTTAGTGGAAGATTTATCTTGTTCATTTTTTAAGGAAAGCTCACAGTCTTCCAAACACTGGAAGGTTAAAGTTAGCTCCACTGATTAACAAAAAGAATGAATAAAAATGTGCCTAAAGTAATACCAAGCTTGGGAGAAGGGTTGGTGGAGTGAAGTACAATTTAAGTGACTTCTGAATTGATTAAATTCATTTGAATAGTTTGAAGAATGTATGCATATGGCGACAAAATGCTGAATACTGCTTTAGTGTAACTCATCTTCAAAATTTCTGCAATTTTTCCTGTGAACATTTAATAGATTTTCCCTCTCTCCCTTTAAAAATGATAACTTTTAATTCTTTTGTACTATGTTTAGCCCTAGGAAATAAAAATAGCAAGTGATGCCTAGACATTCGGCACTGGAAAGAGTCTTTATATGGAACTACCTGCCTTTGAGAAAAATGCCTGCTTTTCTCTTGTATGTCACCGACAAAGTACACCCTTACTAAGCATCTTTGAAGAAAGGTCAACCTAATTGACAAGTTAATTTGACTAGCTAAGTGATGAGTTGTCAATCTGTAGCACTACCATAGGGACATTTTATGAAGCTGTGGTGTGCTGAAAACAGAGTAGAAAAACTAACTTCTTATTCTTTGTATTATCTGATGACAATTTTCAAGCTATAATGCTATTATATTTTGGTCTTTAAAGACATTGGGGCTTTGCATAGAACATAAAGAGATATAATTTAAAATTTCTAAAATAAGTAGAATGTATAAAATTAGGAATAAGGAAATAGGAAAATAATAAAACAAAAGGGAAAAATAAATAACTGCAAAGTAATTACCATTGACTTCCTATAAGAGCTCATATCATGTTAGCTCTTTATGCCTATTGTAGGTTGAATTTTGTCCCCCACATATGTATTGTATATTATAACTCACCTACCTGTGTTTATAATTTCATTTGGAGATGAGTTATAATTGTTATGTTAATGAGATATGATTTACTTAGAGTGCACTTTGAGTCTCTTACAAAATGTAAAAAGAGTAGATTAAGCAGTCAGAGAACAAGAAGATAGGTGCCACATCCAGATCTCCAAAGAACCCAAAACATACCCAGAGACAAGGACCTTTTCCCAAATATGTCATAGAGAGAAGGCTTTAGGCTTGAGCCAAGAGTTGGACTACATTGGGACTTCTAACATACTAAACTGTGAGAACAGAAAGCAGGACTAGAGAGGACCATGCCAAATCAACTCTTACGAGACAATTGTGGAATTCTTCCTTCTGAAGCATCTTTTGGACAGCAGACAAGCACAGTAATGATTTGTTTCTCCCAGAAAGTCTGGTATACATAATGGCCCTACAGAAGGGAAATATACTTCATCTTGTGACACCCTTGCAAAAGTCGATATGTTTCAGCCCATTTTTGTAGTCACTATGTCAAATCATCTCACTTGGTGTCTTCTTCTTTCCCACTGTCTTCTACTTTACCAAGCTCAAAGTTCTTTTATAGGATCAACCCCTCCTGATAGCATGTGCAAAGTGAGACAAACTCTTTGCATCTTCTTTTCTAAGAAGCATTATAGTTGTACTACCTGCTTGTTAGATTAGTTTGTTCTCTGGAAGCTCAAGGTGTATTCAATATTCTTTGGCAAAATTATAATTAAAATTTTTAAATTAGGTTTCCAAAATTATTTAGCCTTCCGCCCCCATTTCAGAAATAAAAATTATTCAGCATCATTCTTGCAGTGAAAAGTATTTGTACTCTAGCTCATAATCAAGGATAAAGCATAGGTATCTGCTTTGTATCCTGTCCTGGGTTGTGTGTGTGTGTATATATATGTGTATATATGTATACACATACATATATACACATATATATAATTTCACATGATATTGCACTTATTTGAGATCTTTTAATGTATGTCTTCAAATTATTGTCTTTTCAGCTTTATTTATTAAATTATTTTATTGGGGCCTCTTACAAGTATCACCACAATCCATACATATATCCATACAGATATTCATTTGTACATATGTAACCATCATTTTCAAAACATTTTCTTTTGTCTTGAGCCCTTGGTATCAGCTCATTTTCACTCCCCACCCTCCCTCTGTCATGAACCCTTGATAATATATACATTTATTAATTTTTCATGTCTCACACCAACTGCTGCCCCCCTTACCTATTTTTCTGTTGTCTTTCCTCCTGGGAGACTATTGTGATTGTTTCCCCCTTCCCTCCCCAACCCCAGCCCCTTCATCTTACTCTCACGGTATCGCTACTCTGACTATAGGTCCTGATGAGTTTATCTGCCCTGAATCCCCTGTGTTTGCACTCTTATCTGCACCTGTGTACATGTCCTGGTCTAGATGAATTTGTAAGCTAGAATTGGGGTCAGGATAATGTGGGTGGGAGGGGAGCATTAAAGAACTAGAGGAAAGTTGTATGTTTTGTTGGCCTTACACTGCACCCTGAAAGGCTTTTCTCTTCCTTGTGGGCCTTCTGTGAGAGGATGTCCAACTAGCTTCAGATGGGCTTTGGGTCTCCACTCTGCCCTCCCTTCATTAACATCAATATGCTTCCTTGTTTGGGGGTCTTTGGTGCCTGATACCTGATTCCATTGATACCTCATGATCACACAGGCTGGCGTGCTTCTTCCATGTGGACTTTGTTCCCCTGTCCTTGGAGTTGTTGCCCCCCCCCCCCTTTGCAACCCTTCCCCTCACTTGTGTTCCCTGGAACCTTTGGTCCTATTGTTTTCTCCTGCAGCCTGCTTATCACACTTATTTTATCTGACAGACCTGTAGAGACAATAATAAGCACAAAAACAAGACAAAGCAAAACAAGTCAATAAAGGAAGTTAAACAATCGTTAGCAACAACAACATCAACAAAAGAAAAGCCTGTAAATATTTCCAGGTCTGTTGGTGGACCTTTATGAGTGTTTTACAGTTGAGTCTGTTGGAGTGCCATGGCCTGGTCCCAAAGTCTATTTTTGGTTTTCGTCAGGGACTTCTTTGCTTTGCTACCTTCGCTGCTTTGCTGCATGCCCTTTGTGATGTGGTGTGATCTTCTTGGGCACAATTCCCACACTGTGTCCCCAGTGTTGTCCCCTGTAGTGCTATGGGTTCGTGAGGGTTGTCATGTCTCATGGTGGGGCTAGCCCTAAGGTCTTCTCTGTGCATTGGCTATTCTGGGCAGGAATATTGTCCTTGAGGTTTAGTGTTGCAGGATGTATCCCACTCTTTCTCCTTCCTCCAGGGGCAGTATTGGCCACTTTAGGAAACTGGTTTAAATTGGTTCTTTCTTCTTCATTTTTTTCTGTTTCATTGCCCAGATTTTTATGCATATTAAATAATTCAGAATACCATGAGTTGGGTCACATGTACCTTAGTCATCAAAATGACATGGTTGCTTTTTAAGATTGGAAAAAAATGTTTTTATGTGTGTGTCAGACCTGCCCAGTGAAACATGTCATTTGATTTACTGACTTACTCTGTGGACATTGATTGTGGATGCAAATAAAATGAAATTCTTCACAATCTTAATACTTTCTGAAAATGTAAAAATGCTCTTATTGATCCAATTGTGAGGACACTCCTTTCTTTCTGGTATACTGAACTTCATGCTGAAGACTGTGATCTTTGATTTTCATCAATGTTTGTTTCAAGACCTCTTTATGTAAGTCAAGCAAGCTATTTCACAAGTGTATTTTTTTCATTAGTTTTCTCAAATTTTCATCCTGAATTATTTTCATGTTACCTGAATTCTTAGATTAGTTACAAAGAATACACATGAACCAATAATGATCAAAGGAAATAACCCCGAGGCCTATTTTTTCCAATTTTAAATCCTGGAAGATCTCATTGTTCTGTTAGAAAAACCACTGTATGATCTGTGTTCAGTTTCTACATGAGTTCTGGCTAATATTCTGGAATTATTGTAGTTTGCAATTTTATCCATACTCTTTCCTAAAATGTCGCATGACTTTCTAGAATCCCTGCAACACAAGTAAGCATTTTCTAGTATTTTCTGTTTTAGTGAAAATTGATCTTATGTCAGCAGTGCTATCTCATTTCAAATCCTCTTTTGAATCTTGTTTGAATTTTGGGACCTCTCTTGGATATATGGTTGCAACCATTTTAAAATTACCCTCAGGAAATTTTCTGTGAATATCATTAATGATGTTGATTGATATTTTTCATGAACTTTGCACCACTTCTCTGGGAATATGCAACAGGATCCTCTGTTTTTAAAATAATTTTATTGGATGCTCTTACAGGTATTATAACATTCCATACATCATCTGTATCAAGCACATTTGCACACATGTTGCCACATTCATTTCCAAACATTTTCCACTTGAGCCCTTGGTATAAGCCCCTCTTTTCTCCTCCCCCATTTTTTATTAATGAATCATTTTATTGGGTAGTCATACACCTCCTCTCATGATCCATACATCCATCCATTGTATGCAAGCCTCATTTACACACTTATTGCCACCATCACTCTCAAAACATCATCCTTCCACTTAGGCCCCCTGTTCCAGCCCCCCCCACACACAAACCTCTAATAAGTTACAAATTGTTATTGCTTTTTCCTATCATACACTGTCCAACGTGTCCCCCGCCCCCCACCTCCCCGCTGGCCATACCCAAGAGAGGTTATGTGTAGATCCCTGAGATTGGTTCCCCCCTTCTACTCCACCATCCTTCCACCATCTCAGCACCACCACTCCCATCACTAGTCCTGAGGGAACAACTATCCCAAATTTCCCATGTTTCCGACTCCAGTGTACAACCCTTGTTCTAGCCAGACTTGTCTGGCAGAACCGGGAGTATGATAGTCGGTGGGAGGAAGCATTTGAGAACTAGAGGAAAGATGCATATTTTGTTGTTACTATACTGTACTTTAACCGGATCATCTCCTCCCTGCAACCCCTATGTAAGAGGATCTCACTTCACCTATTTTGATGGGCTTTGGGTCACCAATCTCTACTACCCCTTATTTATAATGATATAATTTTAGTTCTTTGATGCCTGACACCAGATTCCTTCAATACCTTGTAGTCACACAGGCTGGTGTGCTTCTTCCTTGTGGGCTTTGTTGCTTCTGAGCTGGATGGCTGCTTGCTTACTTAAGCTTTTAAGTCCCCAGATGCTATATCATTTCATAGCTGGGCACTATCATCTTTCTTTACCACATTTGCTTATGCACACAATTGTCATCAGTGATCATATCAGGAAAGTGAGTGTGCAATGTTATAATTTTTAGTTCTTAAAGCCTGATGACTGATCTCTTTGACAACTCATAGTCCCACAAACTGGTGTGCTTCATTTATGTGGGCTTTCTTGCTTCTGAGCTGGATGGTTGCTTGTTTACTCAAGTCTTTAAGACCCCAGACACTACATCTTTGATAGGCACTATCAGCTTTCTTCACCACCTTTGCTTATGCACACATTTGTCTTCAGTGATTGTGTCTGGGAGGTGAGCATCATGGAATGCCAATTTAATAGAACAAAGTGTTCTTGCACTGAGGAGGTACTTGAGTAGAGGTCCAATGCCCATCTGCTGTTCTGCTACTAAGCCTATAAGTATATGTTCGTTGATCATATTTCCCCCTTCGTCACATATAAATATATGCACCTATGTACATGCCTGTATTTAAACCTCTGTAAATGCCCTTTACCCCCGCCCTCAATTCTTTCCTCCATTTCCTTTTGCTTTCCTCTTGTCTCACTATCATGCTCAGCCTCCATTTGGGTTTCAGTATTTTCTCTCTGTTACATTACTCTTGATCAATACCTATTGGACTTCTCTCACCCACTTAGTATCCAATTTTGGATCAATTGATATACCCTTATCCCTGGGCTGCTCAATCCCATCTCCTTTCCTCCTCCTCCCCTTTTCCCATGGCCTCCACCCTGAAACCATCAGTCCCATCATTTTTGCCTCCAGACTGTTCATCCAGCCTATCTTAAAGGATTCTCTTTTATCATCAGTTTAGTCTTCCAAACTTCTTGACATAAATGAGTGAATGCTTCCTACCTAGTTTTGCTGTTTTTTAACATTTCAGTTGTCATTCCATCAATTTCTGTAGCCTCATTTTTTAGCCTCAGTGCAGCTTGGGCTCCTTTCTGTACCACTGTTAGCTCCTGATATATGCTTTCTCCTTGAACTTCCACTAATTATTTTCGGTACATTGAGTCTATGTGTCTGTCTATATATTGTTATGCTTTTGGGCCTTTTCTATTGTCCCCATAGAATCCTTTAATATTTCAACTTGAGACTTCATCATTTCCCCTCAGTTCTTTCCATTTAAGCACTGATAATCGATCATGTTCTCCTCTTTTGTTTCCTAACTCTAGGTTTGCTCATATTTCATTATACTAGTTTATTTTGCTTTTTGGGCTATCCTTTGAAATGTTTTCTGCTCTTTTCTTCATCTTTTCTTCCTTTTGCTTTTCAAGTGTAGGTTTCAGAGTCTCTTTTTACATCCATTTTGTCCGTTCTTCCTTTCCTATATTTTTAATGATCTTATGCTCTCTTAATGTATGATGTCATGTTGCCCGGTTTGTCATCAGTGTTCAATGCATCATATCTGTTGTTTAGTCAAGTGAAACATATTTACGCTCATATTTTGGCTCTTGTACAATCATTTTAATTTTATTTACCTTCAACTGTATGTGCAAATGAGCAATTGGTCTGTTTTTGAGTGATTATATCGTGATTATATTGAGTTTACCCATCATCTTTTTCCATAGTCATAGTCAACTTGATTCTTTGATTTCTATCAAGTGAGGATCATGTGTATAATAATGATTTTATTACTGAAAAATTTCCTTTGAATAACTGCAAAAGTATTTCCTATGAATAACTGCAAAGTTCTATCAAATTCTATCATATGCTTTTGTGTCATTTATATGATCATCTTTCCCACATACTGATGCTTATTCATTTTTACCAACTTTTACATTTTAACTATGAGTAATTATGTTGATTTCATGTCTTATTAGTTTATACAATAGAAAGTAGAAAAACACTTCAGTTGTTTTGCTTTGTTTTTATTTTTGACACTAAATATTTGAACATAAATTTCAATTATATTTGTATTAACTGATCTCCCTTTTAGGAATCTGACTATTATTCTGTCACTAACAGAATTAAACTTCAGAAAGAGCTTGAAATGTTCTTTTCGATGATAAATGTGATTTGTAATTTTCTATTACCAACATTTTAGAGTAAATGATTGCCTGATACAAAATGTCCAATACTAGATCATGTCAACTCATCAATGTCTAGATCAGTGGTCCTCAACTATGGCCTGTGGGCCACATGCGGCCCACCAAGGACATTTTCTGGCCCACTGGGTGTTTTTGCCACTGCTGCTGTCCTGCTTAGCAGTTGACTCATCCTGAGCCCACACTGAATTTGTTCATAGTTGTCTTTTTTTTTTTAACTATAGTCTGGCCCTCTAACAGTCTGAGAGACAATGAGCAGGTCCACTGTGTAAAAAGTTTGAGGATCCCTGGATTATCAATCTTTATGTTTTCCATTTCATTTATGATAACTTTCCTTGAGTCAAGCCTTCACCATTCCATGTTCCAACTACTAATGGATATTTGTAGCTGTTTCTTTTCATTTTAATTTTGATTCATATCATATAATAAAATAAAAGTTCTAAATGTTTTAGTTCAGACAGGCCATTAAGATCAAATCTCCTTTGAGGAGTTAGTACTTCCTTAGTAAATTTTTAATTTCATCCCACCTATATATACTATATAAGATAATGTTCTATTGCAACCATAATGCTGCTTTTACTAGTTACTTTCTATTCACCCCAAACTGGTTAACAAGGTTCTTTTTCTTAGTCTACCTTAGTCAGAAGCTCTGATGAAACCACATACCCATGGTTGGAGACTCAGATGGTATTTAAAGTATCAGTCATCTAATTTTCAGTATCACAGCAACATGAAAGCCAGTATGAAAAAAAAATGACAGTTGTTGATTTTCTCTAATAGTCCACCTGAATTAACTGGTGAGTGATTTTGTATTGGTTGGCAATGAACCAATACTGACATTGATTTCTTAAAATAAAATATCATGCCCCTGCTTTGGACTTTATCTGCAATATCTCTAGTCACCATGACAATCAACATGTGTACAAGTATTAACAATCAACCAATACTTCAAGATCAAAAGCTTGTGTCATTACCACTATTCATTAGTACAATTAAGATATGACAACTCTGATAGCATAATACATATTATTTGACCCATAGTGTTTGTTAAAATAAAACAATCAACAAATAATCAGAAATCTAATAAGTATCCTTCTCCAGCCAAGAAAGAAGATCCTGGCAACATTTCTGTATTTTCTGGTGGTGATTTGCCTCCTCTCCAACTTCTAATACAATTGGAGTTGCTGACAGATTAATTTTATTTTGATTTTATGTTCCTCTTCACAGTTTGTCTTCATCATGAGGTGACATATGTATGAGTCTTGAGGTACAAGTTTCTATTTCTCAGGTTGTTTCCTATCCTGTCTGTGGCATAGAGTAGAGAATCACTGGTAATAGGTAAATCTCTACATGTTTTCAAGAAAAATGGTATAGTCCCGTGTCTGATGCTTTACAAAGAAATTCAACAGAAGTAATGAATTTTCAAACCTCCACAGTTCAGTAAAAACAACTGCAGGGATTTTTAAGTTTCTCAGGAACTTTCACCATTTTTTCAAGGGAAATCTGTGAACCACTTGTTCTAGCCTTACTTAGGATATTTTTTATTATTTTATTAATGTTGCTGATCTAAATATACAGAGTACATTTGTTGATTCTATCAATTCCATATGTACAATTCAATTAAATCAATTACATCCAAGTGCTCTATAATCATCACTCCCATAAACAAAAACCTAATACTACCTCTGTCATGTTTTCTCACTTTTCCTCTTAACTCTAATCTTGGTACATTTACCAAGTGTAAATATTTTATACTAGTGAAATCATGTTATAGATATTATTTTGTGATTGATTAATTTTGCAACAATATTCTAAAGGTTCCCAAAGGTAGCATGTATCAGGGCTTCTTTACGTTTTCTTTAAATATGCATATTCTAGAGTACCCCCTTTGATGGATTCCAGTCCAAACTCCAGAAAACCTAAGGTTATCTTTAAATGAGGTCGTAATTTGATTACTCTTTTCTATTTTTTCAGAGTCACTACTTAAGAGTTCTGAACTTCGAGTTGGAAATGTGCCCTTAAGCTTGCTGATAAACTAGTTGAAGGACTTGAAGTAGAGTGGGTCATGCGTTGGACTGGTAGCCACAAGGCTAGCACCTTGAAACCACTAGCTGCTTCACAGGATGAAGATGAGGAAACAGTTACAGTCTTGAAGATGCACTGGAACTGTTCTCATCTGTACATTAAGGTTTCCATGAGTGAGAATCTTCTCAGTAGCCATGACCTTGTTAGTATCTTGTAAAGTCTTGGGAGCCCTAATGTAGCAGCTGTAAGTGTTCAGCTCTTCACCAAAAATTTGGCTTTTCAAATTCACCCACTGGCTCCATGAGAGGTGTGTGGCAGTGGGTTTCTTTAAAGTTTCAACTTTTTATGGAAAGAAATTAAACCCTAGACAAGAAGAACAATAAAGTAGGAAGCCTCACAGTTACGCAGCTTAATACCTACTATACAGCTACAGTAGACAAAACAACTTGATACTGGTACAATAACAGACTTAGAGAACAATACAACAGAATTAAGAACTTAGAAGTAAATCTACCCACTTGCTGAAAGTTGATCTTCAGAGTAAGAAAGATTTTCCTTTAAATGGGGAAGAGCTAGTCACTTCCAAAAATGGTATAGCTAAAACTTACTATCCACTTGTAGAAAAATGAAATAAGATCCAGTATTCATATCTTATGCTAAAACTAACTCAAAATGGATCAAAGACCTGAATGTAAAAATTATAAGCATCATTGAAATAAGAATAGTGATAAAATTAGAAGCTATAATGACAAACATACTATCAAATATATTTAAAAGTGCAAAAGTAGCATAAGATAGACTAGACAAATAACACTTCCTAAAAATTAAACATTATTCACATCATAAGTTTTTTCAAAACGAATAAAAATGGCAACTACAGACAAGGGGAAAATGACAGCATAGCTGACAGCAGTCTAATCTCTAAATCTGACAGAAAATTTTAACACTTCGACAAAAAATGTAACAACCTATCTAAAAATTGGGGAGCAGACATTGTGTTGCCTACAGAAATATTGACATATATGTGTAAGACAAGTGAGTCTGAGGCACAGCCATCACATGCCGGGGGATGCAAGCACTTGGGTCCAAGGTCTGTGTGAGCATGGAAGCTCCTAAGTTCAGTGGCCCACATGGCACCACTCCTAGAGACAGACATGGAACCCAAACAAGGAGCAAGTCAAAGAACATGAGAAAGAGAGCTGGGGAGAAAGAGAGAGAGAGAGAGAGAGAGAGAGAGAGAGAGAGAGAGAGAGAGAGAGAGAGAGAGAGATTCAAAGTGTCCTTACAAAATCCACAATCCCTTTACCCCAGGAGGTATCACTAGGGTATACTTAGTTGGCAGACTCAATTCCACTGCTACCTCCACACAGATATCATCAGGTTGGCATAAAATCTAGCCACTACACTCACCAAAGGAGATAGACAACAAACATGCAAATAAATGCTCACAGGTGTTAGCCATCAGAGAGATAGTAACAGAAACAAAGAGATATACTTTCATTCCAGCACTAATGGAAAAGTTCAACCAAAAGAGAAACAACAAAGGCTGATGAGAGTGTGGAAAACTGGAACTCATTTTCAATGTGGTTGTGACTATGAGATTTTACAACCAATGGAAAAAGTGAGGGCTCCATGTAATTGGTCAGAGATAAAAAAATATTATATTATTGTTGAAAGTCTTCAAATAACTGGAATCCTTTGTCCAACTCAATGCTACTGCATTTGGACCCATCTTCAATTGTCATGCTCGGTCTCATTGTCAGCCACTGTGTCTATTCAGCTCATTATCTTCCTCTTTTGTATTGACTCTCTACCAATTATGAGATCCTTTTCCAGTGGCTTGTTTCTCATGATCACAAGTTTAAAATATGTGAGACAAAGTCTCACTACTCTCACTTATAAGGAGCATTCTGATTGTATGTCCTGCAGGACAGATTTGTTATACTGGCAGTCTATAGTCCTGTCCATACTTTTGACCATTGTATGACACCATCATTCAAATGCTTCAATTCTTTTCTAGTCTTTCTTATTCAGCGTACAGCATCTGCAGTTCATTTCAGATAATAGAAAATAGCATGGCTTGAAGCCAGACATATATTAATCTTGAAATTAATATCTTTGCTTCCTCATGGTTTACAAAGAGGTCTTGCGCGGCAGATTTTCCCGACATAGTGTGTTAATGGAGTCCTATGACTTCTACAAATGTTGACTGTGTGATTCCAAATAAAATTAAATCATTGAAATCATCAATCTCTTTATCATGATAATGTCTATTGATCAATTGGGGGTATGGTTTCTGCTTCTTTATGTTATGATGTAATCTATATTAAAGGCTGTCATTTTTGATCTTCAATTGCTGTTCTTGAGTTCATTACTATAGCCAGTGTCTATCCATCTCAATTCCTCATGTTCAGAAAGCAAGACTGAAAAGTTCCATCTGCCTTTCACAAGTTATTGAGTCTTACTCCAATCAGAAATCCACATTTTTTAAAAAATCTGCTTCAGTTTCTAGGATTATTTGCATAGCATTCAGATTGAATTCTTTTGATGAATAGATATAATCCTGACTATACTATCCTTTTAAAGTATTTGTTTGTTCTGGTAAATAACTGTCTTGATCTGTGGAAAGAGTCAGCATGAGCACTATTACCTGTTCTAGAATTCACAGTTGTTAGTTTGCTACCCATAGTGTGATATGATCCACGCAATTAAGCATCCCTGCATAATCTATAAAACATAAGTCAAAAACTTTCTAGTATTTCCTGCTCCCAGTACAAATCCATCTGACATACACAGCCACACCCTTATTTTACATCCTCTTCCTAATCCCCCTCAAATTTCTGGCAGTGTCCTGTGGATATACTGTTGCAACTAAGAAAAATCATGTGATTTAGAAATTTCTTTGAATTATGTATCCTAAAGAATAAGAACTGTGACATACTTAGTTATATGCTTATTGTAGCACTATTGACAATAGCAAAAAAAGATTGAAGCAACCTATGTACCATTGTTTAGTTGGATCAATAAATCATTATAGGTAACACCCCTCGCCCCTCAAAAAAGCCCAAAATTAGTGCTATCAAGCTACTGTGAACTTATAGCAATCCCATAAAGCAGAGGAGAGATATCTCCATGGGTTTTGAAGACTGGAACTCTTTTTAATAGTGGCAGAACACCTCATCTTTCTCCCTTGGAGTGACTAGTAGTTTCCTATTGATAACCTAGTGTTTTGAAGTTCAACCCATAACTACTATACATTCAGACAATAGAATATTACACAATATGAAAAGAAATACATGCAAAACATCTCATAATATACATTAATTTGAAAGTCATAAAGGTGTGTAAAGTAAAGTGGAGGGGATGTGAAAAGAGGTAGTATCTCATTGAGATGAACGGACACAGTGGCTCCAACAATGCTTTGGGCCATAGAAGTGCTTGCCTGGACCAGACAGTGTTTCTGCTCTCTTCTGCACAGGATCGCAATGGGTCAGAACCAACTTGATGGCTCCTCATAACACAAAGTCAAGCTGTGTGAAATAAGCCAGTCACAAAGGATAAATATTGTATGGGGGTACTGTTATTAAAAGTCAAGGTAAAATTCAAACACGGAACATTGATTTCTTCTTTCCTTTCTGCCTCTCTCCCTGCCTGTCTCCCTCACTGCCTGTCTCCTTTATTCCTTCCCTCTTTCCTGAGATGAGTCCTTGGACTGATATTCTAAAAAGGAGGCAAAATCATTAGCTACACTTACTTTATGGTAAAGTCAGTAAGTACAAGATAACCAATAGCGAATGAAGTCACTGGTATGTAAATAAAAGTAAAAGACAACAAAGGCAAGTGCTGTCATGTACACAATTCTGTAATCATGGTAGTAATAAACAACATCTCCACATAGAAACAGGTATATGGGAGTATATAAATGAGTATATAGAGATTATGTCAACTAGATTTTCCTGAGCAAGGGTAGGACCAGAGAACAACCTATTAATTTTTTTTGCAACACGATGACACCTCCTTGACTCCATATGCCTTTTTGTATGAGAGGAGACATAGGAAAGTCAAATCCTTTTTGACTCATAACCTTCTAGTAGAGCCAGAGCTTGTGTCTGGGTTATTAGTGTCCTTCCCATTGCCTACTGATCTCAGAAGCCTTCAGCAGATTGCCAATAGTGGACTCATTTCATTGATTTTGTGCTTCCGTATTCATCACCCCATGATGATGCCCCCTGCTGTTTGTACATCATCCTGCCTCCTGGTTATCTACTTTCAAGTGTCAGCAGAAGCCTGACGTCAATCAAACTAGACAGAGATGCAGCCAGAGTCTTTGCAAGCCCTTTTAGTGAATCACAGTGCAGAATAAAGCTCTGCCATCCTCTGCAGACAACCGTTCCCCCTTTGAAAACCAGATTCTGACCTATTACTGGCTGTGTTAGTCAGGTTGACTAGAGAAACAAATTCATAGACACTCATGTGTATAATAAAGAATTTTATATTAAAAAGCAATTATTTAAATTATATACTCATAAAATGCCAACCCAGTCCAGAGCAAGTCTCTAAGTCCAATCTTAGCCCATATATCCAATACTAGTCCATAAACTATTCTTTATACTCATGCAGCACATGCAACCATGCTGCATTCAAGAAGATCATAGACCGGTGGATAAAGATCTTGTGGGTCCAGTGTTTGGGAAAGCATCTCAATGCTGGCATGGGTCTAGACTTGTCTCCCATTCTCTGAGTGTCTCACCAACAGGAAAGGGAAAGCAGGGAGAGAGAGAGAGAGAGAGAGAGAGAGAGAGAGAGAGAGAGACTGAACTCTGAGTCACTAATGTGGCTTGACCTGCTCATCATGAATGGGATATTGTCTGACTCACAAAGTCACATTGTGGCACTCTATCATTAAATGGTTTATATGAGTGGTATATATGAGAAATGGTATGTATGAGGTTGTGATAGAGCAGAACCTGATGGTATAATGAAGTTGTATGAAAAACTGGTTCAAATGACTATGATCTCCCCTCTTGTTCCAGTAACTTTCTTCTTCCAATGTGCACCTAGGCCTCCTGGGGAGTTACTTCAGATCAGTAGACTGATGAACAGAAAACGTGTGCTTGCTTTACCTATGGTTCTGCATGAAGTAGGCAGGTACCACTAGAAAGTAGATAGTAGCATTACTACCATCCCTTTCTGTGACCTCCCTGAAGGACAGCAGTGAACAAAATCCTCCCAATAGTCAAGTACTATACTTTTACTTTTTCAGTTTGCTTGGAAGGAGAAATGTTCAAATATGTGACTGAATATTGATTC
Organism: Nesogale talazaci; assembly: GCA_004026705.1. Taxonomy (NCBI): domain Eukaryota; kingdom Metazoa; phylum Chordata; class Mammalia; order Afrosoricida; family Tenrecidae; genus Nesogale; species Nesogale talazaci. Next base: position 63,686 of record PVJH01002375.1, on the reverse strand, counting down.
ATGGGCTGTGACCAATGGTTGGTCAAATGTTCAGGGACTTGGAGGGAGTATGATTGGTGGTAAGGAGATATAGGAAAGAGGTATATGGATAGACTTCCCTGAATGGGTCAACAAAAGTGAAGATATGTGTGTCTCATATGAATGATCACCAAAGGGGTATTTCTAAAAGGGAGTATTTTAATAATCAAGTGGATTGGAGGACAAATTAGTCTTACTCTTTCCCCAATCACTACCATCATTGCCCAATGGGTGTATGAACAAAGAGGGCATGGTGACAGGGATGGAAATCATGCATGAACTCAACAACATGGACTTCTAGACATCCTTATGAACTTGGCTATTTCCACTGTTCAGCACCCTATCTGCCAGCAGCAGAAACTAAAACTGAGTCCAAGATATTGGATCATTCATCAGGAATATCAACCTGGTGGCATGTTGATTTCCTTGGAACACTTCCATTGATGAAAAGGTAGTACTTTTTTCTTACTGGAAATGACAGAGTAGATATGGATATGCCTTCCTTGCACTCACTGCTTCTCCCATTTGTGGACTTAGAGAATGTCTTATCCACCATCATGTTACCCCACACAGCACTAACTCAGATCAAGGGACTCACTTCTCAGCAAATGATGTGGAGCAATGGATTCATACTGACAGAACCCGCTGGTCTTCTCTATTCATGCCCCTGCACTCTCCCTGATAGAATGATGATGTGGCCTTCTGAAGACACAATTCCCCTGCCAGCTAGGTGGCAACATTTTGCAAGGTTAGGAAAACTTTCCCTGGAGACTGCATATGCTTTAAACCAGTGGCCAACAGATGGTTCAATGTCCCCAATAACCACAACCCATGGCTACAGGAGCCTAACTATTTCTAGGAACCTACTTTCAGCAACTTTTTTTTGGTCCCAGCAACAGTATGATCTTCAGGTCTGGAGGCTGTAGTTACAAAATTGAAATACTCTTACCTGGAAACACAGTATTTTTCCATTCAACTTCAAATTCAGAATGCCTCTAGGCCATTTAGGGCTCTTTATGATTCTAGAACAGCAGATATATAAGAGTGTCAGTGTATTGAGTAGTGTGATTGATTTTGACTACCAAGGGGAAATTAGACTGACATTACCTAATGGAAATAAAGAAGAATATGTCTTGAATATAGGAAATTCCTTAGGTCACCTCTTTACCATGTCATATAATGGTAAATTGCGGAACACCAACTTTAACATCACTAAAAATCACATACCTTTTCAAGGAAAAAGGTTTGAGTCACCCCATAAGGCAAAGAACCACTATCAGTTAAGAAGATAAAGAAAATATGGAAAAGTAATGAAGGAAGTTTGTCCTAAATACCATCTCTGGCCACGTAACCAGCTGCAGAAAAGAGGATTTTAATTGTACGAGTAATTGATATTTATTTGTATGCACCAACTATTTTTGTTTTGTTCACTTATAAAATGCAAAATGAAAATGTGAGTGTTGCTTTTTTCATTTGTATGCATGTCAGTTGAATCATGTTAGGCAGAAGTATGATTGTTTGTTGTATTTGGTGATCATGTGTGGCTAACAAAGGTCAAGTTGACAAGGGGTGGTCCATGTGGTTAGGTATTGTGTCAACTAGACACCACTGAGTAAAAGTAGGAGTAGAGCTTAATATGTCAGTTGCATCTCAGTCTAATGACACCTACTTGGTATCATTAAGTTTTTGTATAAAAAACTGAAACCTGAGAATGTTGAATTCTCTTTTGTCCTTCTCCTTGTGCTTGAGTTAGATCTTGCAACTGATTCCTTGATCTCGCTATGTAGCCCCCTGATTTTAGGGGGTGTCAGCAATGGTGGATTCACTCCATTAACTTTTGACCTCAGTATCCAGCAGTTCCGCATTCTGTCTCTGCTTCATAATCCTTCTTCCTGTTCATCATCTTCCACGTGACAGGAAAAGATTGACAAAAACAAGACTGGATGGTACCTCTTTCTACAACTGTGTAAACCATTTACTTTTATAAACCTCCATCGAAAACACATACAAGCCTCACTGGTTTGGTTTCTTCAGCAAACCTAACCTAACACAAAAAGTTTCAGAAACCTTTTAGGAAAGTGGAAGTAGAAGATAATTTTTTGATAAATTTTGGACGTCTCCTAATATAGAGATTTAGCACAGCATGGTTGTACATAAACACTGCAAATACAGTAGAACCCCAGAAATCAACATAATCAGATTTCAATGGGAAATGTTGAGAACATTTTGCATTGGAGTTCAAACAAAACATAAGAAACCGACCTGACACATGTAATTTTTTAAGCAAAGACAGTTTGTGTTTGAGTCACTTGGCATTAATTGGTGCTATTAGTATGTTTTTTTTTAACATTTTGCAGTTGTGTTTCAAGCATTTTTGCTATAATTTTCTTAGATTTTGTGGCTGTTTATACTGTTTCTAGATTAAAAACACTTGGGTCCTAAGAAAGTTTTTATTTGAAGAGAATCACTTTGATTAGGAACTGGTTAACCTTGTTATAATATTGCTGATAATTTAGTAAATTCTTTTAGAATACAGTTAAGGAAATGCTAATAGCAGAGCACATTACACAGATTTTTTTTAAGAGAAAGCCAGCCAGGTCTTAGTGAAAAAGTGTAAGAAGGGAAAACTCCTGAACAGCAGCTACCATTTGATTGTATGGAATGGGATTCCCCTTCCAAACAATGACTCTTCCTCCACACCTCCTCTCCACATCAGTGTCCACAAATCCAGGTCCTCTTGCATCTCAAGTTTTGGGCTATACTGTACTTGTTAGATGTTTTTAAAGGCTGTGCTTCTTATTTAAATTTTATTATTTAACTCTGAACTTCTCTACTTTGAAATTTATGTGCAAAGTTTTTATAAAAAGACTAGGATAGTGTAAGGACTTGGTGGTCAAGAATGGATTGATTTGTTTTCCATTATTCCTAAGTGGAAAAATTGATTCAGAACTCAATGACATTAAATCTTCACCCTCCTTATAGAATGTGTTAACATTGAGGTTTGGGATTTTAGTGCACATTCATATATATTACAGAACATAAAGAGAAAATATATATTTTTTAATTTTTATTATTAGGCATCACTGCCCTGGGGTGGTGGGAGTAGGAGGCCCAGCCTGTGCTCCTGGGAGCCGGAATTGAACCTCCATCCCAGTGAGCCGCAGTCCTGCGCACAACCACTATGCCACCGGGGCTCAGCCCGAGAAAATATTTTAAAAACTTAAAAATACAGTGATGAAATAAGTCTTAAGATTTGAAGACTTAAGATCACCTTCCCGGGAGTTAAGAGAGTCCACCAAAGCAGTCATCTATATCTTACCTTAGTAGCAAACAACTGGGTTCTTAAGATCCTATGACTTGTCATCTGTTATGCAGCAAATGGTCTCTCTTTATCTGAACCAAAGAAGAGAAAAGGAAACTACTTTTTTTTAAACTCAAGGAAACAATTAGCCCAAAGTACAGACTATGAAATATTGTCTGAAACAAGAATGAGGTGGTGCAAAACTACGGCTATTCATCAAGATCACAACAGAAGTTTCAGTCCAGAGAAGATGAAATATGCAAACGGGAATTCAACAAATATCTAAAAAGGGGTAAACTTACTGGTTTGACAGGAATTAGTGAGACTTCTGATACCATGGCACCTCCTAAAACACAAAAAATTCATTGCCATTAAGTCAAACTTGACTACAGGTGACCTTGTAGGACAGGGAAAATGCTCCTGTGGGTTTCCAAAACTCTAAGTCTTTACTGGAGTCACAAGACTCCTTCTTCTGAGGAGCAGCTAGTGGTTTTGAACTGCTACCCTTGTGGTTAGCAGTCTAATACGTAAATGTTATGCCACTAGGGCTCTGTCATCTTTCTTAGACATGCTCAATTTCTGGAACAGAGTCCACTGAAGGGGTTCAATCTTCAGTCAAATACACAGAACCATGAAGTTAATAATAGCATCAGAAAGAAATGTACTTCTCAGTATAATTACAGGAGACCCAAAGGGTAGCATTTTCTCACAAGCAAAGCTCAGAAGGCAGGAAGGAGCAGGGAGAACTGGCAGGGGGATGTGGAAGAAACAGGGAGGATGCTAGAAGAAGGCGGTTGCACTAATAGGATCACAACTAATACCAGAAAACGAAATGCTTGTCTTTAATGAAAAACTAACTTGCTCTGTGAACTTTCACCCAAGCTATGTTTAAAAATTGAAAATCAATAAGACAACAGTCTTTTGAACTCTGTGAAACAATTCTGCCCTGTCCAAGACAGTTTGCTATGAGCCAGAATTCTTGAGCACACAGTAGGTTTGGTTATTCTGGTTGGGAAAGTGATCAATGATCAAGAAAGTGTATTAAAAACTGGAAACATTGGCCTAAGTTTTATCAATATAAAGTGGTTCTATGGTTGGGAACAAATACCTATTATAAGGAAAATTTATTAAAAACTGGAAAAAATTGACCTAAAACATATCAATATTTTCTTATTGCTCTTTCATACAACTCTGATTTTCTTAAGTTTTCAGTGACAGTTTTTGCTAATGTAACTTAATTTGTGATGGTTTTACTCATTCCTGTACTAATATCCCATTTCCTGGGGAGATGAGAACATGGCATTTGCTCTCAGCATCAGTATCCCATTCTCTTCAAGCTGTGACAATATGTCACTTGCACGTTCTTTTGTTCTTTTCTGTCACTGAATGTTCTAGTCATTTTGTCCTTATTTCTTGCTTATTTGAAGATACCAGTGATTGCAGAGGTTATTTAAAACCATCTAGTCTGGGTTTTGATGCAGATATTTTCTTGATCATTTGATACCCTTAACATTACTCCTAATAGAATAAAGATATGCCAAAAATTATTACTTATGAAATCTCTCTGCTTCTTTGACCTGGTTCTTTTTCTTCCTATTTTATTAAGTATGTTTGATTATCACTCAAAGAAATGGACCAGATTTTTATCACTCTGTTGTTTTTTTTTTGGGGGGGGGGGCGGGGGCGCGGGTATTTAGTACTTTTACTTGTTCCTGCAAACTCTGCTCAAGGCATAGCAGGGAAGATTCAGGTCAGACGTTTTACCCCCTTTTAAATGAGAGATCCTGTCCCTTGAACTTAGTCTTGTACTTATAAGATGTTCCACTTTCATATAGCACCTATTTGAATATATTTAACTTATTGCCCTAGAAGATTGTTCCTTAGCAACAGGCTTTATTCTTTTCTTTTTGTACATTCGAAGTTCATGGGGTTCTATTTAAAGGTTTAGTCTACTTTAGAATGACATATTCTTCTTATCTCTAGTTCAACATGTATTTGTTTCATGTTATACAATGTCCGTGTCTTCATTTTGTCAGATATATAAACCTCTGGAGGCATTTTCAAGTTGTTTCTAATATTAAAATATTTTATTGTATTGGTATTCAGTTTTAAATTAACATTGATTTTGTGAAGTTTTTAAAATATTCTACATTACTTGAAAACTAGTTCATTTTTGCTTTTATAAATTGTACTGTCATTTAAATTGGACAAAGATATATGCATATAATACTCTTTTCCTAGCTTTTCTCAAGTGTTCCTAAATCCTTTAATAGTTTTAAGAGCAAATCTTTAAATTCTGAAAGAGACACAAAGAACATGGACACCTGAATATAGAATTCTTACTCGTTCCTATTGATTTAATCGTGATTTTCTGTCTTTGGAACAAGATGCTGTTGTGCCTACGATGCGGGTTTAGGAGAAATTTTAAGAGACAGAGAGAGAGAGATCACTGGCTGCACTTGGTATTCAAAGCTCTCTGCTTTCCCAGGGAGTTTTGACCTTATGTGTCCTGAGACATGGTAATCTCACACGACACCTAATGGCTTAAATCTTAAGGCTAGGATTACTATGAAATCTGGGTACATGTGTGAGAATATGGACCAGAAGCCTTTGCAAGGGTGCCACATGTGGTTTAATGTGTACTGTCAGCTATTACCCCCTTTAACAGGACTCACCTTTTAAAAAGAACATATAAACAAATGTAAAACAGCAACAAGCTCCACATAATTAAGATTCACTTTTGGTAAAACCATTCAAACTTTCAAATTAAAGGAAATCTTTCAGGCATCAGGCCAATAATTATATACATTTAGGGAGAATTTATGATTGAACATATTTTTCACAGTATTTGGAGATATTTTTTGGTTGCCACAGTTGTTATCTGCTACCAAAATTTAATGAAAGCATCAACAAATGCTAGCACACATTTGACAGTGCATAATCCAGAAATCTCTCAGCTGTATAGGTTAAGAATGTCCAGGTTCAAAACTCTGTTCCAAACAAGACACAACTCTTTAACAAAGAAGACAAAATTATTATAATAGAATTATTTATCTCTGACTGCAAGCTGTAAGGCCTGGCCTGGAACAATATAGAATCAATAATTGTAGAAATAAGATTTTAATGCACAAATCCTTCTTTGATCAAAGTCTTTGTTTTAGCCTAGTACCAGATCTCAGGAAATTAATTGTTAAAAATCCATTAACCCAAACAACTATTGATCAAAACACAGACCTCAAATTGGTAAAGGAAGAGATTAAAAAATTCATGAAGAAAAAAATTCATGAAATTCATCCATACATCTATTTATCTAGAAATTTGTGATATATATGATATAAGAACTAAGAATATACTGAAAACATGTGAGATAATAGTTGTTAAACCAAAAAATATATTCTTGTTTAGGAATTCACTATATCTTTGAATTTTTCTTAAAAATCTAGCAATAGGAAGAAGTGACTAAAAGGAGATAAAATTATTTCAGCAGTTTCATGATGGATAAAAGGAAAGGAGTATATGAAGGGGAAAATGGTCATGTAACAGTTTTTTCAATATGATGGCAGTGAAGGGGATGCTCTAGAAAGCCCAGATGGAAAAAAATATAGAGATATTGTTCATAATCAGTTTGATTGCGGTATCTATTGTACAGTAACAATTACTAAGTAGAAGAGTGTGTTGATTGCCTCAAACTAGTGAGAGGGAAAGTGAAACTGAAAACTCAAAAGTTCTTTCCAGACATTATAACATAGTCAATTGAAAAGGGAATAGAAATAGCTAAGGGGGAAATTACAACTTAGATATTTGTAAAATTATGTGTACCTTAGTAATTGCCATAATTATAAATGGGTTGAGTTCTCCTTAATAGAATATAGAAACTTAAAATTGAAAACAAAACAAAATAATAAATATTGCACTCTTGCGAGAGACAGTCTGATATTCCCAGATGAATTTTCAGATTGCAACAAAATAGATTATATCATTGAAGTTCAATTCTGACCAATCTAATATGGAGGAAATCATGGTGTCTCATTTCTTGGCATAGATCATTAATATTTCCAGGTATGATGTTTTTTTCTTTTCACATGGATATTATCCAAATACAAAGAAAATAGTTCTACATGGATTCTCTCACATGATCTTATGAATGACATTTCCCGTAGCTACCCCTTGGGGTGGTTGAGTTATCAGACAGCACGAACCTTAAATCATTGCATCAGGGTATGAAAGGCTGCCCAAGGAACCAATAGCATGGAACGGAGTTTTTACCAAGAAAATAAATCAACAATTGTGCAAAGTCACTGAGGATTTGTACTTTTTTGCTACAATGACTGACCTATTTTAACTAACTTAAGATCAAAGGAATTAGTCACTTACAAAAAATAAAAATACATAATCAAGATTCTTCTAAGGATGCAGTAATATATGCCCTTGACACTGATGTAAGCCAATTTATGAAGATGTCATTCATGGTTGTTGTTGAGATTGATGAAAATGCTATACTGGGATGAACTGGTGCTGCTGTGAATTAAAATTTATACTAACTTTTGGCAAATTTTAGGTGATCTAAATTAATTACCTAAATTATGCACATTTCCTGTGACATAGAAATTTTAATTTTTGGAATTTACTTCTAAAAAGTAATGAAATTTTGCTTTGATTTTGTTTTATTTTGGGGGGGAGGAATATCACTGCCCTCTAGTGGGAATGGGAGGCCCAGCCTTGCTCCTGGAGAGTTGCTGCTGGATTAGAACCGCCAAGCCAGTTGGCCGCAGTCCTGTACACAATCACTACGCCGCCGGGGCTCAGTCCCAAGCTTTTTTTTTTGTTTTTTAAGTTATGTCACCTACATATTTATCTCATCTCAAAATAGGAATCAAAATAACAAACCTCAAATTCACTGTCCTTGATGCGAATCCAACTCATAGAGACCTATAGGACACGGATAGACAGGGAGAACTGCTCCTGGGTATTTCCTTGACTGTAACTCTACTCCATGGTAGTAGAAACTTCTATGTCACATATCATGGCTGGTGGTTTTGAACTGCCAACCTTGTGGTTACAGTCCAAGTGTAATGTACCAGTCCTCCTTTTATCTCATTATTTTAAATAAAACTATAGCATGTCCAAATACCCTAAAACTGACCAAATAGAAATTTTGTTCTCAAGATAGACTAATGTTAACCCATTAAATTCACATTGTGTAAAAATATTTTTAATATAGCCAACTTCCAATTTATGCTATTGCATGAAAATGTACAGATAGAAATTATTGGGTGACTTATGCTATCATATTGAAAATAAAGCCATAAATACACTGATAATATAAATCTCAGTGTGTAAACTTTTTGTGATTTCTGAATTTCAAAAGAATAACAAATATAACTTCTGCGATTTAATATAACAATACAAATGCAAAATGCATGCAATCAACCTGTTTAGAGCATTCACAAATTATGTGAAATGGAATGTGAAGGAGGGGGGTAGTCCTCATTCCTTCAGGTTGACTAGAATCCAAGATTAGCCAAGGTCATGATAAACCTGCCTTGCTGCATGGAACTCATCTTCCTTGAAGACTGTCTCCCAAATCAGACCATTAATAATTAGCTTCGCAAAGAATACATTACCACTAAATTTTTAAGGACTGACTGTGTCATATAGGTGGTGATGATACTATGCTTTCTCCCCAAATTACTTCAGGTCTCTGTTCACTTGAACAATTGACTTGTATGTAGGGACCATTGGATGGAAAACTGTTTATAATGTAAGAGAAAGAGAGACAGGATCAAGTGTGGCATTGTGTTAGGGTTCTCTAGAAAAACAAAACCAGGATACCAATAATTATATATATGTATGTAGATAGAAAGATATATAACATAAGAAATTAACAGTTAAATAATCTATAAAGCAGTACAAATGGCTTGGTGTAACTCACTTGCATGAGACAGCTAGTAGACTCACAGTCCTTTGAGTGTTGAGGACCACCGAGTAGTCCTCTGTAGAGCAATTCAGGCTATCCGGCCACAAGCAGCAAACAGCAAGGCGGGTCACCAATAGTCAGCCTGACGACAGTCCGACAATCTTCAAGAGATGTATATTCCAGTAGTGTGGCAAAGCAGAGCTTAAAGGAACCTCAACTCACAGTGATATAGCCGACAGATTAGGTGGCCCAGGCAGTGCAGCTTGCGAATTAAGGCACAGGACAAGTAAGGTAGCTGGCTGGTCCGAAGATCCAAGAACAAGAGAGGAAGGACAAGACTCACCACGCCATTTCTATCTCCAACTTTCCATTGATCTCACATGTGTTTTGTGGCCATGTCGTCACAACAGACCTACCTATCTTCTTTGGCCATGTTGACACAATAAACCTACCTATCACAGGCATCAAAATAGTCAATCCTCCATTTCACCCTCATTGAAGATACACCTTAGCCCAGAAGACACTGTGTGGACTGAACAACTGTATCCTGAGAATTTCTCATCTGAATTGTAACCTACCGATTTCCCTCAAAAGTCCCATAGCTAAGAACATTGTCTGTTTGGCTCTTGTAATGTACTCTACAAGGAACCCAGCCAGAAGTTGGGGACTAGAAGGGGGTTAAAGAAGGCTGAAGGATGGGGGCTGAGCCCCGGTGGTGTAGTGGTTGTGCGTGGGACTGCGGCCCACTGGGTTGGAGGTTCAAATCCAGCAGCAAGGCTGGGCCTCCTACTCCCACCACCAAAAGGCAGTGATGTCCCCAAAAAAAGAAGGCTTAAAGATGGAAACATTTCTGACTTCACCCTTTTGGTAAACAGCCTTAAAATGGAGGAGATCCGATGTGGAAGTCACACAGGTTCTCAGCCCCATTGAGAATGAATGCATATTCATTTAGCCCTATTTTTGGCCCATGTTTAGTTTTTTTTTTAAATGTGCTGAGCTGATCTCTGATGATTGAGAGGTCATGTCTTTATCATGTCTTAAGCAATATGACCTTTTTTCCTTTTTCAGAAGAAGTCACTTTTCAAATTCAAGTCCACAAATGAGCAGCATCACTCTTGCAAGATGTTTGGTAATAGGAGTTCTGATAATGTAATGGTTATGCCTGAACCTGCTCACAGCAAAGTGTTCATTCCAAAATCACCAACTGCTCCACAGAAGAAAAATAGGGCTGTCCACTTCCTCAAAGAATTGCCTCCTTGAAAATTCACAGGGACAGTTTTACCTTGTCTTCCATGGTCTCTGTGAGTCAGTATTGAGTGGGATTATTTTCATTACTATTATTATAATCTTTTTCCTCGCCCTGCTCAAGTGACTAGAATTAGGAGGACTTGTATATGAATATCTGTCTGAATGTTTTAGAATTATGCACTCATACTTTGAAGCGCATGCATGTTTTGTTTTGTTTGTATGGAGAATGCATTGCAAAGTGTTTAATGAGGTGCCAGAGCTGGGGACTTACTAGAACCTTCTGTAATTTCAATTCACATTACATGCTTTTTGTCTTGAGAAATTAAAGTTTCCAGCTGCTGCTGCACAATTTGCAGAAGTCCCCAATATACTTATAAATGACATTTCCCGCCACATGGAAGAGATTAGGGTCACATCTGCAGTAGTTTAGTTGACAGACGTGGGGTAGATGGTGTCAAGTACCACACTATACTGAAATCTATTAAGAAAGAACTTGAGACCACCACCCACAGAGGAACAGGGGTCACACAGATCTTATAAGACACAATTAGGTAGGGCTGACTGAATTCATGTAATAGGATGAAATGTTACATATCCCTTGTTGGTTCCTTTATGAGTTATGCACACACATGACACTGATATTTATTCTGGAAATGTTTAATCATCAATTTGATCCAAACTTTCAGTGGTGTTATATAACATTAATCATAACAAAAAGCTGCCACACATGTGAATGCATTACTATTATTGGTCACTGCTAACATTGTGACAAGAAGATGGACAACTTCAAGTTAAAGTTCAAATACTTGTAAATCTATCATGAAAGAGAGAAGAGAGAGAGTCAATTCTTAATCCAATTGAATGTCACAGTGAAATTATTAATTCTAGTTAAAAAGAGATTGCACCTTTATGATAGAAATGAAGCTATTTTCTCGAGGAATATTAACTTATTAGAATGGCAAAGGCATGAGCACAAGCATCACAAGCCATTCTGATGATATTCTTTAGAATATGGCACTTTGTTTTCATGATCCTTCCCAAATCTCAGCAATATTGTTATTAGTTTCATCACAGGAACTTGACATTATGATTTTAGAATGTCTCTATTGCCTTTTAGGTGAATGTTTGCACAGCCAATTTGTTCCCCCTGTAATCACTTTTTATTAGGTCAATTGATACCATTGACTATGATGTTATAGTATTTTCATTATGTCCATTCCGTTTCCATTGATAAGACTTCTCCTCCCCTCCACTCGTTGTCTTCTCCTTTCTGTTTTTGAGAGGACTTTGACCATTTAGTCCAGGGTAGTTATTAGCTTAAGGGAGTGCATAACTCATGGATGCTATTTCTCATTTTCTTAGCCAAAATATTATTTGACTGGAAGATGACCTGCACAAATGATTTCCTTTTCAAGTTCTAGGTAAATTTTGGGTGAAAATTTCAGTGTTCCTCTAGACTTAATGACACAGTAATTGTGGTCTTTTTGAGGAATCTGAGTTTTGTTCTACATTTTTCTTTCATTCTTCCTCAAATCATCTATTGTGTCCCTGGCAACATCTGGCTCTTTTTCCTCAGCTTTCAAAAGGCTGTGGGTCCATGTAGTTTTTAGCCCCCTGGATTATTTTCTTCTCTTAGCCTTAATTTTCTTCATTCTCCTTTGCAGATATGAGTATTGAGCTAGGTTCATATTAGATGCCAAGTTTTAAATACATTATATGTTACCCACTAAACTAAGATCTAGAACATTGTTTTTATATGTCATTATTTTATATGCCAATTTACTAAATTGTTTCTGGAGACAATAGTCCTAAAAATTTTAACCGTAAATCCATTCTGCTCTGACTTTGGGTATGAAGTGGTTTATAACCTGTGACTCTTGATAGGTCCCCAAAGCTCCCATTCACAGTGACTTCAGAGTACAGCAGAACAAAAGACAGCTCTGTCCTGTACCAATATCATAATTGTGGGTATGGTTGAATTCATCAACCATATCAATCATCTCTAATTATAACTTCAGGCTTAAATTCATGTCAGTTCTTTCAGTTTAGGAAATGTTGGGTGTATTCTTCCTCCATGGCCATCCAACTCCAGTATTTGCTGTTTTCATTAGAGTACATCATTTTTTGTTGATAAGTTAGTAGTGGGTATATTTCTCTTTCTTGCCTTATTGCTAGGATCTGAAATTCAATATTAATTATTAATAAAGAGCATCCTCATCTCATTCCCAAGGAAAATACTCTCAATCTCTTTCTGCTGTGGATAATATTGAGTGGTGGTTGGCATAAATACCCTTGAATAAGTGAAAGATTTTTTTTTCTGCCTTGCCTTTTGCAGATAACTGTTATCAGGAAATGTTTTGGATATTATTGAATACATCTTCTGCAAAAAGTTATATCTCCTGTATTCATGTAATTTTATTTTTAATGATGTATTCAAATGGCTTTGGTATCAGGATTATGCTGGCTCTAAGGAATGAATTAGTAAGTAGTCCTTCCTCTAAGCCTTCTGGAATAGAAGAGTAGATTTTGCATCACCTCTTCTATAAATATCTGATAGAACTTACCATTGATTCCATCTGGACAGATTTTCCTTGTTGGGGATTGTGGTGGTCATGTATTCGAGACGTCAAATTTCATGATTGACTTGTAGGGGTAGAGTCTTACCTGTTAATCTGGAGATAGCCATTGAGTAGCCAGTGAGGTCTCTGTGTGGGCATGGCTTTCTCTTGAGACCTCTGGGGAGATGAGAAGCCATCTCCCCAGTTGTTGGGAGTCGAGTCTCTGAGACAACGAACTACAGACAAGACAAGATGGCAGTGTCCTAGGAACTAGAGGAGCCGGAGGAGTTGGAGGAGAAGCCTCATGGCCTTACCTGATGGCCTTACCTCTGAAGCTGGAGAAGCCCTGTTGTGACCGCCACCACTGCTGAGTTGTTTCTATCACCACTGGATGCTGTTGACAGACCCTGGACCCTGGAAGCGAGGAGCCATGGGGAGAGCCCCATCAGCGCCGGGATTCTGCACCCACTAGCCTGTGACTCCATGAGACTTTCGAGAATGATATTGGCCATATGGCTAATATCGGACTTATGACTTTGAACTGAACTGGATTGGGATGCTTTCTCAATGTTCCGTTCCTTTTGTATATAAACCTTACCTTTATATCCATATGCGTGTCTATGAATTTGTTTCTCCAGATGGACTAACACAGGCATCTATTTATGACTTCTTCATTAGTTTTCCTTCTTTGTGTGTCTGTTCAAATACTCTCTTCCTATTGTGCTGATTAGGCACTGCGTTCTTAGGAAATTTTGTCTTGTTCTAGGTTTGTAGTTTGTTAGAGAACCTGTTTTCATTATCAGTATGCTCCCCGCCCTACCTCCAAGTTAGCTATTAATTTTTTAATTTGAACTAAATATAGGCATATGGCTCAAATCAGCACTTTTGTATTCAACAAGATATCAAAACTCTCTATGATTTGCCCTTTTTTATCTCCCCCCCAAACTTCCTCTAGTTGAACATTGTCTTTCAGAAGGTTTCACACCAAGAGGGAACGGGAAGTAGAAATTAGGTAGATAGGTTTTCTGACTTTTTATATCAGTTTGTTCTGTTTTTATTCCATATCCCATTTTAGGTATTATCATCTTCTAAATATTTCCCCTTTGTTTTTAGTCAGCATTTTATTAATTTTATTGATTCTGCAAAAATAAATTCTAGTGTTATTGATTCTACTTATGTCATATATTTCTGCTGTTTTTAAATATTTTCTCTTTCCATTAACTGAGTTCTTTTTTTTTTTTTTTTTTGCTTTTCTTCTATTTTATCAAGTAACTTTTTAGAGCTATAAATTTCAGCCCTCCTTTTTTATGCCTACATTTATTGCTATAAATTCTTGACTGGACACTGCTTTTTATTGGGAATCTGCTTTTCCCCCCTCCAAAGTAGATTTCATGTCATATCATTCCACACTTGAGGTACATCAAGCAGTATTTTATAATAGTTATCATCATCAGTTTCACAATAGTCTCTACTTTTTTGAACACCTTGCTATTAGCTCCCCATTACCCTTCCTCCCCCACTGGAAACCCCAGGAACACGTATTCTCTTTGTTGTCTCCATAGGCACATCAATCCTAGGTTTCATATACAACACTATCCTAAGAAAAATATATAACAAAAGTTCAAAAGGGGTGTGGACAATGAAAAAAATACATTAGAGGTAAACCCCAATATAGGAAGAACAAACAAAACCACAGAAGGTTGACAAATGGGTATCAGAGGGATGTATCAAGTGACACGGTTTTACCCCTTCAAGTCAGGTTTATCATTCTGATCTCCTAGAGCAGTGGTTCAGAACCTTTCTAATGCCATCAGATTATTTTCATTGATACTTCATAACTGTCATTTTGCTACTGTAATTAATCATAATGTAAATACGTTATGCAGGATGTATTTTCATTGTTACTGATTGAACATGATTAAAGCATAGTGATTAATCACTGAAACTATATGTAATTATATATTGTGAAATATTTATTTCCAGTTATCAATAAATGAAATCTTGTTTTGAAGCATGGTGTAACATGGGTAACGGTCTTCATATTGGGCACTCATATGTGGGCCTATCTGCATGTAGGTGTATCACCTGGAGACAGAGGGGTCACGACCCACAGGTTGAGAACTGCTATCTTATAGTCATCTCTCCAACTCTCAGTTTGGTAACCAGTTTATTCTGATCCCTCCACTATGGATAAAAGAAAATCACTGGAGGTTTATTTCCTGTGGAGATCGCACAAATGTATCATCTATAGTCTTTTACACGCTAGAATCACACAATTTAAGATCTGACACTATTCCCTCCTTCAGCGTTGCATTATCATGGGGCACCCCCCTAAAAATGGAATTGCACATGGTGTAGTGGAGCTTTTGTAGTACACATTTTTTGTCTTTAGGCGAGCATTGAACAATTCACTCTGAGTTAGTGCACCCAGTGGCATTGAGTGGGAAGGTTATCTCAGGTCACAGTGAATTTTTTCCTAGAATCATTTTTGCTCAAACCTTGCTTTTTTGCGATGGCTGGTTAAAAGAACAGTGTACAACTGTGAAATTTTGTTTTCTGTTCAGGAAAAATGCTACTAAAACTGTTATGCTGTGGAGCATAGCTTATAAGGACAGCACTATGGGAAAATCTCAATTGCATTAGTGGTTTTCTCATTTCAAAAAAGGTGAAATGTTGACTGATGACTAAATCCCCATCAATTCCCACATGGACAAAATGTCAAATTGTAGTTCATTTGGAGTTCATTCCACCAGATCACACTGTTAATCTAGCTATTTATTTAGAGATTCTGAAAAGATAGTGTAACAGTGTGTGACAATAAATGTCTGATTTGTGGCAGGCAGGGGACTGGTTTAGCCTTCATGCAGCTACTATGCAGCATCTTAATGTACCAGTTAGGAGTTGAAAACAGCATACTTCTCTTGCCCACACAACTTAATCACCTGACTTAGCTCTGTGTTACTTCTTTCTGGTTTCATGAATAAACTGAGGGGATGTTTCTAAGAATGAAATCGCAGATTTGATAAATGTATTAAGTGTAATCAAGAATACCATATATATTTGAGTATCAACTAACCTGGATATAAGCCGAGGCACCTAATTTTGCCCCTCAAAACTGGGAAAACTTGAGTGTAAGCCTAGGGTGGGAAATGCATCAGCTACTGGTAAATTTCAAAATAAAAATAGATACCAATAAAATTACATTAATTGAGACATCAGTAGGTTACGTGCTTTAGAATATTTATTTCAAAGAAAAACAGCAAACAAGCTCTGTAAGTGGAAAAGAGGGTCGCCAAACCTATGTTATCAATAATAACTATATAGGCTGTGTTGCTACATGCATCACATCACTACATATGCTACCTTACCACATGCACACAGTGCAGCTTGTATAGGTTGAGGTCTACCGCAGGCTGATGATATTCCAGAATGCAATGGCATGACTGTTTGCATAGAGCAGCCTGCATTATGTACACACTGTGTTACTTCATGTGCTATGATACTGTATATGCAGCGTTATCACATATGTATGGGAAGTGCTAATGCAGCACATGCAGTAACAGTGCGCACACATGACAACGTGCATATTATGAGCCCTAACACAGGCTACTCTATGCATGCCTAGTCAACACTGGGTCCAGATAGGAGTTAATAGGAAAATGAAAAATAAAATATAGCAGACTAAGCAGTGTAAATAAACGTGCTGTATGTCCAAGACCAGAGGTATATGGATACTTGTATTCAGCAATGCTTGGGCGAAACAGAGGGCGAAGCCAAGCACGGGTACTGCAGCAGGGATCCTCAAACTTTTTAAACAGGGGACCAGTTCACTGTCCCTCAGACCTTTGGCGGGACTGACTGTAGTTTAAAAAACCCCAACTATGAACAAATTCACTGTGAGCCTGGGATGAGTCCACTGCTAAGCAGTTCAGGCAGCGGCAGCAAAAACACCCGGAGGGCCAGATAAATGTCCCCAGTGGGCCACATGTGGTCCACGGGCCATAGTTTGAGGACCCCTGCTAGTGGTCAAAGCCCTAGGGAGGAGCGGGAGAGGAAGAGCAGCAGCATCTGACATTCCTCTGACAGGAATGTGGTGCCCCCCAGGTACCAGCACACAGAAGCAGGCAGGTTTATGCCCAGGACAACACGGACAACACCGAGGTTGCCAGTGTGCAGAGAAAAGAAAAACGGTGATATCAGCCATCATCGCACCCCCTGCAGAGGCTGCAGATGAGCAGGAGAGACCAGAGAACACCCACGCTGCACTCTAAACTGAGGGGGGCTTTTCAACACAAAAATGTCCTGGAAAACTCGCCTTATATCTGAGTATATATGGTACTTTGAAGGTGATAGGTTGTTTTGTAAAAAATTTAAATATACAGCTTTCAAAAACATTTTTGGCACCACCTCATATATGATTTATAATATATGGGTCATGGATATTGGTGTGCTTCTTCCAGGTGGATTTAGTTGACATCTAACTTAGACAGCTGCTTATTTGGAAACAAGCTTTTATGACCTCAAACATTAGTCTATCTGATATATAGGCATCATCTAATTTCTTCAACATATATTGTTACAGCAAAGGTTTGTGTTGTGTGTTCCCTTCATAAAGGCAAGTATGGAACATAGCCTTGATACAGGAACTAATGCTGTTAAAATTTGAGCTAGAATTTAGTGCCAGCCTACAATTTATTCCTGACTTTTTAAAAATCTGCCTTTAGCTCCCCTTGGAGACCACCTTGCTAATTTATGGTAGAGAGTCTTACAATATATCATCTCCCTGAAGCATAAAAATCTTCCATTGATATCGTAATTGATTAGCCCTGGCATTAATTTTTTAAACTCTGGTAAGAGAGGGATATTGGACCACTGGAGGCTAACTACATATCCAGAACTTGAATTATTCACTTCCACAGAATAAATCCTTCTGGGGTTGGATGCTATTTACACAAACAATAAGATCTGGTTGTCAGGCAACATTTATAATAATATTCACTGACAATGTCATTTGCAGGTCTGCTAGAATAATATATATCTTAATACAGCAAATAGGCCATTGATGTACTAAATCAATGTTTGTCAGCCTACCAACAGTTCAATACACTTGGTATAGTGGACTTCTGCTTCTTCAAACAACATTAGTTTTATTGTTAAGTCTTCAGGCTATTGGTGTGTTTGAAATAGAATCCAGTTCACTTGGTAGGGTTTCCTCATTGGATCTCTTTGTTGTGGCATTTGGAGTATATTGTGGACCTTGAAGATCCAGGATTCAAAATACCAGTGTTCTATGGTACTTGGCCTGGGTCCCCAGGGTGAACACTGGTTTTGCTAAGTCCCAAAGGTTTTAGAATATTGTTTTTAAAATTATCATTTGATTCTAAGAATTTTTGAATTTTGAAATTCTAAGAATATCGTTTTTGAGTTCTTCCATTACCCAATCATTTTAAAGTAAGATTTATTTAATTACCACGTTTATTACTTAATTATCAAGTAAGATTTATTTAAATATCAATAATTGTTATTGATATCTAATGTTAAAGTATTACAATCTGAGATACTTTGAGTGATTTTGTTTTTGTTTTTTCAATAATTTTATTGAGGATTCTTACAGTTCTTATAACATTTAATATATCCTTTTTATCATGCACATTTGTACACATGTTGCCATCTTGATTTCCAAATATTTTCTACTTGAGCTCTTGGTATATGTTCCTCCCCCCCTCACCCTTTTGTTTTTAATCATTCCATTTGGGGCCCATACAACTCCCATCACAATCAAAACACACATCAATTGTATGCATACCACATTTGCACACCTATTGTCATAATCACCCTGGAAACATCCTCCCTCCACTTAGGCCTCCAATAACAGCTCCCCATATTCTGTTCCTCCTTCTTCCCCCATGAACCCTTAAAAATTTACACATTGTTTTTACTTTTTCATATCCTACTCAGTCCACTGTGTCCCTTCACTCACTTCCCTGCTGTCCTTATTCCAGAGAGATCATATGTCGATCCCTACAATTGATTACCCGCTTCCACTCCACCCTCCTTCTGCCCTCCCGGTATCACCACACCCACCACTGGTCCCGAAGGGATCATCTGCCCTGAATTTCCCATGTTTCTGACTCCGACTCCGGTGTACATCCCCTGGTCTATCCGGGTTTACAAGGAAGAACTGGGATCATGATAGTGGGTGAGAGAAAGCATTTGGAGACTAGAGAAATTTTGCATATCTCATTGTTGCCACAGGAGATGCTTTGTTTTATATTAATGTTTTAAATTTATTTAGGCATGAGTTGTCTAAAATACAGTTTATTATGGCGAATGATCCATGTGCATGGGAGGAGATGCACTGCTGCTGCTGTGTATTCTATTAGATCTTCTTTATCTTTGTGGGATGGATTACCGCGCCCCTTAATATTTCTGCTTAATCCATTCTACTACTTTGTGTCTTGATGGGGATATTAAAAGCTTTTTATATTCAATATGACTATCAAAGGTATTAACTAATCCCACCATCCTGTAATACTCTGGGTTTTTTTAGTGGTGTTATTGATTTTGTTGTTGTTGTTGTTCTGCTTACTGTTCTGAATTGGGTTCTTCACGTTTCATAATTTTCTTTTGGTATTTTTGCTTATATTGACTTCACTCTTACAGAAGCGTTTTCATATTCTTCATTTTGATTAATAGATTTGGTAGGTAGCTAGTGTAGGGAAAAGGGGGTCCATTAAGTATTGCTTAAAAAGTAAAGCTATTAGTTAGCAAAGGATGGCTCACTGTGCATGCTCAAAGATTCAGGCTTCCAGTGAGCAATGCTATAGCTGGATTGGCTGACCAAGGCCAGGTGAATTCAATTCGGCCAATGGGGTCGACCAGGGTCGTCAACCACATCTCCCCACAGGAGAATTGCCTCTGGCAAGATTTTATCCAGGGGCTGCTCTACAATGTAGGACACTGGGCTGCGGTTCAGAGAGGACCGCTTCTCCCTCTCAAGCAGTTTTCTTAGCCAGCAGATGGGGATGAGGCATCTCGTGGGTGCCTGTGTAAACCTGAATCTTCTTTATAAAGCTCGTTTTGATCACAAACCAGGCTTCGGCTTGCATTCTTTTTTTGCAGGGAGCACAGGACCGAGGTATATTTCTCTTCCCGAGTTATCTTACAGATTTACTAATTTTATGTGTTTATTCTGAAAAATACCTGTATCTCATACATTTGAAACAGTTTACTATATCTTTATATCACCTTGATTTTCTCTCCACATAGAAATTATATAATGACACGATTTACTTTTCTTTCTTTCTTTCTCTCTCTCTTTCTATTTTCTGGTAGAGGTGTATCAAACCTCTGCTTGTTTGCTTAATTTGTAATTTTATGTTTCAAAAGAGATTGACTTAAGACACACTACAGTAATGCAGCTTCAGGAGCAACAACGAAAATCATTTTCTCAAATGGGACTATATTTTTACAGTGAAAAGTGTTTACAATACACAACTGTGGGGAACACATTCTGAACCATGACAGTGCTTGAATAGTTTTGAAAATTCCAAGACAGAAGAGTTAATATAAAGAAGCCCAGAAAAATCATGGAAAATGGAATTAGCACATAATGGGGTTTTTCCCCATGGGCTTTCTGAAGCCAACTTGTCTAATGTTCTCAGGCAATTTGCATTAAAAACCAACCAACCAACCAACCAACAAACAGACAAACACACTGTAATTGAATTAATTCCAACTTTTGGCAACCCTATAGGAGAAAGTGAAATTGACCCTGTGTACTTTTAAGCCTGAAATGCATTTTTTTTCTGAAATGCATTTTTGTCCCCAACAGTTTATTGGAAAATAATTTAAATGTTTTATAATTCAATAGTGTGGGATGCAAAAGGGTTTTTGCCCAGGTTGTCTCCCCTAAATATATGCTAAACCTTACTCACAGATTGCTACACATGGTAAACCACTGTAAGTTGGAGGTCAACCCAAGCCCCTTAGAGAGTTTTCTCCCTAAGGGTTATCAGCCATCTAGGACATTCAGACTGTATAGTCTGTCCCACCCTTCTGATAAGAGTAGTTGATTGTCTTTCTGAAGGAAAGCCCAGTGGCAAGGTCCACTCAAGAATGGCTGTCATTTTGAGTCTAGGGTCTGCCTATCTTGTCATATGTGTACCCTTAGTCCTCTTCTTCCTATTACCTGCATGCCCCTATGTATATGTATGATGTATATGTATAGTATAAATCCCCTTCCTGTGACATATGGGGTTACCTGTAATGAGGGGAGTTTCCATGCCCCCAAGTATAGATAGGTCTGGGCCAGAAATTATAATCATACAATCTCTCATCCTCCTCTTCCTCCACCTTCTTTGCATGTTCTCCCTGGAGGTGAGCATGCTGCCATGAAATGTGTCTGACTCCTTTATTAGTTTATCTTACCTTTCCTATCTTCCATGACTTTACTATCACCTTTACATATCTTAACTGTACAATTGCTCCTATGAACCACTCTGGGTGCTAGAGGCTGGTCTACTCTAACAGTTTAATCATTCCAGCTTTTCAAGAATTGTACAACCAACCTTTGCTTTTTTTGTTTTGAGGTTATCATTATTTATAGGTTGATATTCTTGATTCTCTGTGTATGTGTGTCTGTCTGTTCTATTTTACTTTTTGAATGAATTGTTATCTTGGTGATCCTGTTCAGTATTCTAATTTCAAGTCATTTTCTGTTGCTGCTTCTCTTGCCTAAAGAACTTTCTTCAACTTTTTTTGTAAATGTGACATGAATTTTGCAGATTTCTTTAATTTCTGTTTATAATGCATTTGTTAGCTTTACTGTCATATTTGAAGGACAATTTTTCAGGATATTAGATTCCTGATTAGCACTTCTTTCCTTTCAGCATTTTATATACATAATCCTATTGCCTTCTTAACTGCATGACTTTGGCTGGTAATCAGGTCATAGCTTATTGATTCCTTTTGTAAGAAATATTCTGTTTTCATTGAACTCTTCTTGGAATTCATTATTTTTCCTTGACTTTGAAAAAAATTGAGTAAGCTATCTTGGCAGTTTTCTCTTGGAGTCTACTATGTTATATAGAGTTCATTGAAATTTTTGGATGGCAATCTTGCCTTTTATGACATTTTCTACCAACAATTTTCAAATTTTTCTGTGTGCTTTACCCTAACTTTTTGAACTGCTATTTGCATAAGTTATTTCTCTTTATAGTGCTTCACTTAACTTTGAGACTTTCTTCATTTGGTAAGACAACACATTCTCTTATTTTCTTTTACATGTGGTCATGGTATTTTTTCTTTAGCTCTGATTGCTTCGAGGTATTGTTAGCATCTCTTCATTCTTTACATCTTTGCGGGTCTTATTTTATGTGGTTGTTCCTTGATGCCAGTCTCTTCAACAGGTACAGTATTTTATGGGAAATGTCACATGTACTCCTTCACCTATTAATTTACTCTGTGAATACAAAGTAGATCATTTTTGCTTGGTTCAATCATCTGTCTACCTGAAGTAAGTACTTAGATATCTAGTTATATTAAACCCATCATATTCAAAGAAAAATTGCGATGGCATTATCTTCATCTCTTCCAGCATTCCCTGTTACCTCAATTGAAACAAATCTGCTTATCTCCTTTTAATTTATCACAAAATCCTCTAGATCCCTTCTCCTGTAAAACTCTGCAATCTACCAACCTACTTCCCTATCTATTTTACATCCTAATCTAGTTTATAGTCTCCAATTAGGGTTTATACAAATACAATTCTAATAATGCAATTTCCTAATTGAAACATCTTATTAGTTTTCATGACATTTGAGGTAAAATTAAAATTTCAAATATGTCCCCTGTCTACTTTGTTCAGCAAACTTAGTCATGTTGTTTTTCATTTCAATTGTTAAGCCATCAGATCTAGTCTCCCTTATAGAAATCTCTCCTTAAAATTTCTCTACTTGGAAAGTTTCCCTTTCCTTTTTACCTCTCCTACACAGATGACTAGTCTTACTCTTTGCCATTTCAGTTTAAACATCACATGTTTTCTGTGCATATAACTGTAGGCAGGGTCAGTATCCATTTACAGCAGTGGTTCTCAATCTGTGGGTCATGACTCCTTTGGGGGTTGAATGACCCTTTCACAGGAGTCATCTAATTCATAGCAATATCAAAATTATAGTTCTGAAGGAGCAAGAAAAATAACTTGATGGTTAGGGGTCACTACTATAGGAGGAACTGTATTAAAGGGCCATGGTATTAGGAGGTTGAGAAGCACTATTTAGAGATAGAAACATTGGTACCACTTCCGGTCCCCTAGAAATGGCTCTACTTAAGTTATCCTTTTCTTATATGTGCACATGAAATAAGGAATCCAGAAGCCGAAGAATCATACTTCTCTAGACTTAGAACAAATAATACAGATTCTACATTCCCCACTTTCCCTAAGCCACTCCCCAGACCATGGGGGTGGGGGAAATCTTGGCTCTACACACATTTTTAAAACAAGAGGGCAGTTTAGAAACTTATGTTCCATGAACGAGAGTAGCAGAAGGGGCTTGAACTTACAAGGTGTGATATCTACATATATTCATAAAGAACTTTGTGCATAGCAAGAGAAAGCCGGATCAGAAGAAAAGAAGGCTAATATAGTTCAAGAGTTTGCCTCTGTAATCTTGTCAGCACATTGCATATAAGAGAGCAAGAGTTGCTTGTTTAGGGGGCATAAGACTGCTAACTGATTGTATAAACCTGTCCTAATTTCTTACAGAAGAAATTCCAAAGAATACACATTTTATAACCTCATGAATAAATATTCACAGAATGATAAAAGCTAAAAAATCATCAAATAACAGACAGTAGTCTAGACTTAAGATACCTGGGACCTGTATAGAAAAGTAATGAGATGAAAGAGAGGGAATAAGATTTTGGAGACACGTGAAATAAAATAACAGTCATCAACAACTGGTTAAATGTAGAAAAAGTAAAGCACTTCCCAAATAAAAGCTACTTTTCTGAAGTATAAAGTACAACCTATGTTTTACTGTGCTCCTTCTCATTACACATTGTAGTCCTTAAATTAAAGTAGTGGCCAGAGTCTGCATTAACTCTCCGTTCTACAGATGGCTTGGAGGCCTATAAACAATTATGGAAACTGAGCCCTCTATCACATAAAACATGGATTGATGTCTCAGTAAACTAATTAAGGTAGAAGAGTTTTGAGCACAATGTTACCCTAGAGGTTTTTTAGGAATAGGTCAGAAAAACTCATCACAATTTTTGCTTATAAACTTATAATCAAAAGTAATTTCAGGGTAGAAGATAGAGATCAAATGAAAAATAAAGTTAACTTCCCCGAAGTAAACTTATCACTGTTGATAACTATCATCATTACTCAGGAATAGAGACGTTTATGGCTCATTTTACTCCAAGGCTATGCTCTTGATTTCCCAGCAACACGAAGCACTATCGTTTTGAATCATCGAATGCCAGGCTAGTTCAATGAATGCTAGATGTAGCCTCCGATGTTACCACTAGTGAAGTGACAATTAAAGCAAAGGAAAGCTCTTGAGAAAAGATACAAAGCTGCAATGATTTTATCTGCACAGTTATTGAAGATGCAATCCATTCAAGCACCCACTGTGCAAATATTCTGACTCTCAAACACATTTAATGAAAACTGAAAAGACATGAAAAAGAAAGTCCCAAATTGTAGAGGGAATCACAATATCGTGACACACAATGATGGTTAGTCATACAGAATAGCATGGCTGTGAGCTCCAAGATATTTAAAAAATGAAAAGAAATGCATTCAAATGGAGGGAAGTGTGGAGGCAAAAAATGCTGTTTCTACCTTCAAACCTCATGAAAAAAAATAACAGCCTTCCCTTGAAAGAGCTGAGAATATAATCTTTAGAGAACATATAGACATTCTACATGGAAGGGAAATGGAGGGAGGCTGGTGAAATGAGATCAGACAACTAAAATCTCATCACAAAGTAGATGTTCTAGAAGTCATTGTGCAAGAGTGTGAGAGGGACAAGATACTTATGGGACTAGAACAATTGTAGGGACACAGAGAAAAATCCAGGATTCAGTACAAGGACCAGGATATATGAGGTCTTCTGTCTCTTGGAAGAAGTTGGTATCAGGTCTAAAATCAACTTGTGGCCTGGAAGAGAGGCTTAGCTGTGGGGCCAAATGACCCTTTTCATAGGGCCCCCTGCTGTTGGCAATGGCGTAAGGTGTAGCAGAGTCTGACATTGGAAGGTACAGAATATAGAATCTCAGTCATTGTGTCTATTTTCATTGGTAGTTCTGCATCATTCAATCCACCTTTGTGGTTTCCATAGTGCTGTGTTAGGAAGGGATGGTCACAGTACAAAGAAGTTTTAAGAAGTGTGTAAAAAAGTTAACTACTTAGACTGAGCCCCTGTGGTGGAAGTGGATGAGTGTGGGACTGCGATCTACGGGCTTGGCAGTTCAAATCCAGCAGTGGCTTTCAGGAGCAGCGCTGATGCCCTCCCCCCCAAAAAAAGTTAATTACTTGAGAATGGCATTTTCCCATTCATTTTGTGAAACTCCCTGGCATTTGAGTAAGGAACAAAATTAGGTAGGAATTTTCTTGCAGGTGACATTTGCTGTTTTACTTATAATTTATTATTTTAAATTAAAGTTTGCTTTTTTTTCAAAATTGAAACACCCACTCTCTACTGATATTAAAAGTATTTTCTGAGTAAAATCCTCATAAATCAGTAGGTGAAACATTGCTTCAGGTCACAATATTATAAACCCTGCATCATTGGAGAACTATTTTTTGTGGCTTCCTATATCATCACTGAATACAGATGCTGGCAATTTTAAAGAAGATTCTCACTACTGTTCTCTATTAAATTACGATCCAAAAAGATTTAACCTGATTTTTCATGCATGGTCAAGTTTTTAACAACCTTCTATTCACCTTTTACCACAATATGATTTTAGAAAGGATTTGACACATAAGAGGGAAAAGATAACAGAACATAAGAGGAGGTACCCCCCTCAAAAATAGGGGAAAAAAAAAAACCTCTGCTAAGCGGGGCTTCCCTAGTAAACATTTTTCCACTAGACAAGCATCTAAGAACTCACTTTGACTTAGGGGACCCAGTGATGGAGGTTCTTCCTGATCATAGTGAATTTTTCATAAAAGCAATGTCACTTGAATGTCATTTTTAATGAAGTTCAATGTAAGAGAACAGCATTTGGGTGTAAAATATTGTTTTCTGTTCTGGAAAACTTCCACAGAAACTGTTGTGATATTGAACACAACTTACAACAGCAAGTTGGGAAAAAGTTAGACAGCACTATGGGAAAAATTCAAGTGTACGAGTGGTTTTCTTGTTTCAAAAAAAAATGGAACATTGATCAATGACAAACTTCCACATGCCGGGCAACTTCCCCAATGAACGAAAATGTCGACTAGTAGTGCAACTGGAGTTTGTGCCACCAGGTCAGACTGTTAATAAAGCTGTCTATTTAGAGGTTCTGAAAAGATTGCACTAACAGTGTGTGACAAAGCCTGATTATGGCAGACAGAAGACTAGTTTTGCCACCACAACATGAAAGGACTGTGATTTGATGAAGAAGAGATAAAAGATAAAAATGGAGAGGTGCAAACATATGAGTTTGAAAAATGTTTCCAAAAATGGAATTGCAGTTTTGACAAATATATTAAATGTAACAGAGGGTACTTTGAAGGTGATAAAAGTGTTTTTTATAAAAAAATTAAATACATAGCTCTGATTTTAAAAATCTGGTTTGGGGGACATAAACCTTTGTAATCCTGTTAAGTACTTGTTAATTTTGACTTATGATCTCCTAAATCAAAAGGTTCTTGGGTAAATCACCCTCTTCTATAATGTTATATGATGGATTATAATGACTTCAAAAACTGAACTAAATATTTTAATTCACAACATTGGAAGCTGGACCAATGTTCCACGCATTTTCTCAGCCATTTTTCCTACAGCTTTCTGGTTTTCTAACTTTAGTATTCTTATGACAAACTTGCTCACCATGACTTTTCTCTACTGAACAAAGCAAACAGGAACTATTGTGTTCAGTGTCATAGAGTCTTTTGAAGAATCAGTTTCTATACAACATTTGTTTTGAGTGAAGCATGTTTTAAAAGAGTCTCCCGTGTAGACAGATGAGCACAAGACTTTGTCCTTGTCCTTCGCGGGTCGGATTTCAAGAGTCACCATCTGATCTGGGATGTATTGCAATGAAATTAGACTCTTAATTGGAGGAATAAAAGTTGTTTGTGAAGCATTATAACTGTGGGAGAAATCATGATGAGACAAAGAAGCACTACCTAAATGCCTTTCACAGTAATAATTGCAAAACTTAATTTGGAGTGCTTTTTCCTTATTTGCCCAATAAATTCTATTTAATTATTTGCTAGGGTATTAAACTTCCAAGGGGAGCCATGCATGGTCCTCCACTTGTTTTAAATACTGTGTGTCTCAATTACAATCCTACCCTTGTGAAACATTAGCATCTCAGAATCAATGTTAAAAGTAATGTTTAACTGGAAAACATATCAGTTAAATTTATCTTTTAGATCTTATGTAAGACCCTTATGAGCTGCCACATTGCATACCATTAGTGGGGACTGGAATCCTTTTATAAAGTTCATTTTCTTTTTCAGTACCATGAAATACCAAACTAGCTCTGACCCCAAATAGGGTCTAAGTTTTAAACTGGATAGTAATAGCATATAAAAATCATATATGGCTTAATTTCAGTGTAAAAGAACATGTAAAAACTGCAAGCCTTCTCTGAACTATTTATGTACATAGGCAACAATTCAGTCATGCATCCCTGCCTCTAGGAAGACTTGGGTCGGCAATGTCTCTATAAAGGGAACATAATTCCTTTGTATCAATAATTGCATTTCCCTCCACTCACTGAGCTACAGAGCATTTATTGACAATGGCATTTATTATGAAATATACTGTTAAGTGAACAAATGGGTTGCTGACTCACATCACAGGTATATCTGAACCAGTAGCAAGTCACAAGAATAAATGTTTAGCTCATGCTCTATAAATAACTCCCTAAACTATGAAAATATAATTATATTTGCAATATAATATGTTTTTTTAGTTGTACAATAAACAGTGAGTGGGGGTGACACTTGGAAACAAATGTGACCACTAAAAACAGGGATGACTTTAAGATGAGATTGTAATTATTGTGTTTGAAACAATTAAAATAAAACAGTTCTCTAACTTACAAATGGGGAAGAAATCTTGATCATCGTGTAGAAATGTATGATTTTTACATGCATCTGCTGTTCTTTTCCCTAATGTAAACTATTTACTCTGAACAGCTTTGAAAAATAGCTAAATATTAATATGTTTCTTTATCTTATGAGTCCTCTTAGAAACAATAGGGAGAATAAAAAGAAGATGGGAGAGATGACACTTCAATGGGTTAAAAGTTATGAAGCATAGTAAAATAAACTAAAGCTTAGAAAATGTTGCATATATATGTATGTATATACACATTTGCTTGTGTAAAGAACAAAATAATTGATTTGGCAGGAATTGGTATTTTATGGTGGGTTCTTCAAAAATTTTCATGGAAAACAATTAAAATCAATGAGAATATACACACATGCACATACACAAATATATTTATGTGTTATATATGTATAGATATAGAACACACATACAAATACAATATCTCGAATATACTATTGTAGAAATAAAATTCAAAAAATTAAGGGGCAGCATTTTTTCTTACTTTAGTGCAGTGGTGCTCAATCCTATTAATGCTATGACCCTTTAATATAATTCCTCATGCTGTGATGATCCCCCCCAATGATAAAATTACTAATTTTGCTACTGTTATGAATCATATGACCCATGTGAAAGGGTTGTTCCATCCCCAAAGCAGTTGAGAACTGCTGCATTAGTGGCTCTGTAAGGTACAGTAGTTGAGAAGGAATGTACTCAGAAAAAACATGGTATTATTGCCTAGATGTGTGACATAATATGAGGATTGAGGGAAAGTTGTTTGGTTTTCTATTTTTCAATTGAATATGTTATAATGCATGGTAAATATTTGTGGTCTCTGCTGAAAAACCCCTATATATGGAATAACTTTATTTTTTTTGGTAACGATATTAACAACAAAGTGACTTAGAAAAGAAAGATATTTTAGAGAAAAAAATTCTTCTGCTTGATTATCATCATTGTGTGCTGTATTGAAACAATATTGCTTGATATACAAATTGGTTTATTGTCATCGTTCAAAAGGAACTGAAATAAAGAATGAGTCATTGTCAAATTGAATGCTGGTACTCCAATAGAATAACAGTGTAAGGAAAAAGTTCAGGAGAATGATCACAATAAATGCATACAAATTTAAACATAAGAGAAAAATTAAGAGGATGAATTTCTTGTTTGTATATTTTTTTCCTCCTGTCCATTTCATTGCTGTTGTTGTTACTATTATCATTTTCTATCCAAAAAAACCACCAGTCCTTGTTTGTCAGTTTCATGTCCTGTAGTGACATGTGTTGCTCTGAGGCTGGAAGCTGAGAAGGGTATTTCAAATTAAAGTAGTAAATGACAGATTACAGAAAGAATAGGCTGTCCACATCTAAATAATGAGTCACTGAAAACCTTATAGGCAGTACTGAAACATTCTCAGTTACTGAATATTTCAATAATAGAAAGAAAAGAACATTTTCAGAGTCAGTGAAACAAGATGAGCTCCTCATGTTGGGAAAGCTGCCTTCTCAAACAAGAGTTGTTGATTATGATGCAGATGGACTAAAACTTTTAGCACTTTCTTTTGCTCACAGGGGATGACTGAAAACAACAACAACAACAACAAAAATAGCTGCAAACATCCAGAACTTGGAATGCACGAAGTGTGAATCTGAAAATTGGAAGTTTTCACAAATAAAATGGAGCACATAAAGATTGACATTCTTAGTCTTACTGAGTAGAAATGCACTGATATTGGCCATTTTGAACCAGAAAATCATAGTGTTTACTATTCTAGGAATGGCAGATTTAAGAAAAAAGGATTTCAAAATAAATCTTGAACTACAATGCTGTCTGTGATAGGATAATATATTCCCATAGGCAGGAGAAATGTAAAAGGTAAGAGAGGAAAGACCTAGGAACCTAAGCTATGGATAGAGGTCTAAGCAAAGCTGTGTACATATGTAAATACATTAATTCATAAAAGTAGAAGTATTGGCCTATGTCCACATATTTACATGGAAATACACTGAGGTAGCAGATAGATTTTGGGCCTCTGTTCAAGAGCTCCCTGAATTCTCTGTTTTACCTGGCATTTTGTGGTGCTCACCCTTCTGGTACAAGCACTGAAAACAAAATGGTTGCTTAAGCAAATGTAGTGAGGAAAGCACATAGTGCCCAGCTAGCAAAAGATCTAGCTTATGGTGTCTGAAAGACTTGAAATTAAACAGTCATCTAGCAGAAATGCAACAAGTCCACATGGAAGAAATAAGCCAGCCTGTAAAAACCATGAAGTGTCAACAAAATTATGTAATGGGCATCAGAAGACCCAAAATAAACAAATATAAAGCATATCGGTGAGCCCAGAGGTGAGGGGTGTCAGAGCTGAGACTCAAAACTCATTTGTAGACAATGGGACAACCCCTCACAGAAAGGTTACAAGAAGGGATGAGTCAACAAGGGCACAGTGTACGACTGATGCAACACACAACATTCCTCTGGTTCTTTGAGGTTTCCTCATCTCCCACAGTCATGACCCCAGTCCTGTCTTTCACTGTGAGATAGACCAGAGCATGCATATATGTGCAGATAGAAAGACAATGTTTTCAAAAAGATGACAACATATGTGCAGATGTGTTTGACAAAATGGATATATGTATGAATTGTGATAATAGCTCACAGGGTCACCAATAAAATATAATTTTAATTTTAAAAAGGTAGAAAACAAAGTATTCCGAAGGACACATTTAAAACCAAATTAAATACAACTTACTGATGTTAGCCCTCATTCTGATTTTATTATCTTTCACTCTAAATTAGTCCTCCAACTGAAAGGGAATCTTCCAAATTTTACCAGCCATCAAATAAACTCAAAATGTAGACAAACCTCCTACAATTTGCCACAATGTGTAAAGAATTCTAACTCCTTCGGGAACAGCAAAAATGGTTTTGTTTGAAGGAGTCATATATAACTGTTGAAAGTGAGACTACAACGCAGTTGTGTCAAATAGTATTTTTGAATTTCTTCAATAAAGAGAGTCTGTTTTATTTTTAAAAAATCAATTGCCAGCTTTTGGAAAGAATAGAGAGAAAATGAAAGTTAATGAATTTTCTAGATTGTCAGAGATTTTATTTATTCAATCCTTGCCCTGTCATTTTATACAATAAATGATCAATGGATGAATTGATGCTGAAAAGAAAAAAAAAAGGGGGTGAGTAGAGACTCACAACACATAGAATCCAGAAGTAGGCATGGGAGTAGCTATACCAGGAATGTAGGGGGAGGTGGAAAGAAGAGAGGAGGAAGGGAGAACTGATTGAAATGGTTGTCTCATAACCACACATCCCCAGGGGGATGAGCTACAGAAACTGTGGAGGAAAGTAGATGGCACTTGGTGTATATATGAAAATAACAATAATTAATAATAATAATAATACTACTACTAATAATAAATAGTTTATCAAGGGGTTACAAGGTGGGAGGGAGGAGTGTGTAGCTGATACCAAAGGTTTAATAGAAGGTAAATATTTGGAAAATGTTGATGGCAACATATGTACAAATATGCTTGAAACAATTCATGTATGGATTGCTATAAGATCTGGAAGAGCCCCAATATAATGAATATATATATGTATATATATATATATATTCCCACATATAAATAAATCCAGTCAGTGCATCTGCTATTCAAATTTAGCAACAACTACTAAAGCTAGTGATCCAGAATTGAAAAATTATACCAATGTATTCAGTCTGAAATTGATCAAACATGTAACAAAAATGCATTGATGATTATTGACAATTAGAATGCAAAAGTAGAAAACAAAGAGCAAAAGATAGTAGTTAGAAAACAGATTCCTGGTGATAGAAACAAAACCACATAGCTCACTAGATGCAATTATGCAGTATCAATGATCTCTTCATTGTCAATTCCCTTTTTCAACAACAAAAACAGGGAATGTTTATGTGAATTTCTCCAGATGGAGTACACCGAAGTCAAGTGGACCACAGTTGTGGGGAGAGACAACAGAGAAGCTCAATGTTGTTGGTAAGAGCCATCAAGTGACCCGTGAGACACAGAGACACTGCGCACAACAAAGCGAACCACTGCACAGTTCCAAGCTGTCCTCACAATCATTCCTGTGATGAAGTCCATTAATGTCCTCACTGTGTCAATCCATCTCATTAAAGACTTTCTTTGTCATGCCTCTCCACTTTGCCTAACATGCTGTCCTTCTCCAGAGACTCATCTCTCTGACATGTCCAAAGTAAGACAAAGTCTTGACATCTTTGCCTAAGGAGCAAGGTGACCTTACTTCTTCCAATACACAGTTTGTTCTTTTAGTAGTCCATAACGCTTTCAATATTCTCCTCCAGCACCACAATTCTAATGCATCTATTGTTATATAATTTCATTTTTTCAGTGTCCAACATTCATATGCATATGATGCAATGAAAAATACCATGACTTACCATGACCATGACTTAGCCCTCAAAGTAGCATCCTTGTTCTTTAACACTCCACAGAGGTCATGCAGCAGATTTACCCAATGCAACACGTCTTTTGATCGCTTGAGTGCTGCTTCCATGAGCATTAATTGTAGATCTACGTAAGACAAAAAATCCTTGACAACTTTGACCATTTCTCCTGATGTTCCCTATTGTTCAAGTGGTGAAGATGTTGTTCTTCTTTACATTGAATCATAATCCATATGGAAGGCTGCACTTCTCGATCTTCATCAGCAAGGTCTTCGATTCCTCCCCACTTTCAACAAGCAAGCTGCAGATTGAAAATAAGCCATCCTCCAATCCTGATGACTCATCCTTCTTGTAATCCAGCTTCTCTGATATTTTTTCAGCAGATAGATTGAAGATGTCTGATGACAGGATACAACCCTGATGCACACCTTTCCTGGTTTTAAACCATGAAGTGTCCCCATGTTCTGTGTGCACAACTCCCTCTTTATGTATAAGTTCCAACCGAAGTGTCCTGGAATTCCCATTATTCTCAGTGTTATCTATAGTTTTTTGTGGTCCACACAGTTGAATATCTGCATAGTCAATAAAACATACATAAACATCTTTCTGATTTTCTCTGCTTTGAACCAAGGTCCATCTGACAGCAGCATGTTCCATGGCCTCTTCTGAAAACAGTCTCAATTTGTAACAATTCCCTATCAGTGTGCTTCTATAACCATTTTGGAAGATCTTAAGCAAAATTTTACTGGTGAGCAATGTTTTTGTTTTTTGGGGGCATCACTGCCCTCTGGTGGTCGTGACTTGTGTACAATATGAATGATATTCTATACCTAGAGGATTTTGTTGGTGACCTTTCTTTGGAGTAGGCAAAAATACCAATCTCTTCAAG
Organism: Nesogale talazaci; assembly: GCA_004026705.1. Classification (NCBI taxonomy): domain Eukaryota; kingdom Metazoa; phylum Chordata; class Mammalia; order Afrosoricida; family Tenrecidae; genus Nesogale; species Nesogale talazaci. Next base: position 30,021 of record PVJH01002375.1, on the reverse strand, counting down.
CCAGTTAGCCAGGCAAATGTCTCCCAAATATCCAGGTTCGTCTTTTTGAAATATTTCAATGAATATTCAATTAATTCCTATAACTTTGTCTAATGCATTCAGAGTAGTTTGAACTTCTTTTGTCAGCATCATCATTCTGGCTGATATGCTATCTTCTGAAGTGGTGGACTATCGACTAGCTCTTTTGGTACAGTGACACTGTGTCCTCTTGCCATCTTCTCTTGATACTTCCTGCACCATTCAATATTTTGCCTTTAGAATACTTCAAAATTGACATTTGAGGTTTGAATTTTCCTTGAGTCCTTTCATTTTCAGATATACTAAACATGTTCTTTCATATATTTTTCTAATTCTAGGTCCCTGTACATTTTATTTTAAGATGTGGCTTTGTTTTCTCCAGTTGCCCTTTGAAATTATTCTATTCAGTTCTTTGTCTTCATTCTTTCTTCAATTTCCTTTAGCTAAGCTTATTAATAGCATGTTTCAGTCTCCTCTGACAACCACTTTAATCTTTTTCCCCTTTATTTTAATGGATCTTTTGCTTTCTTCATATATAGTGTTCTTGATTATAAGCTTTGCTCCTTAGTGTTTAATGCCTCAAATATGATCTTGAACTTGAGGTGGGATAGTCTCAAAGTCCTAGTTTGTCTCCCATGGACTTGTCAAAATGAAGATCCCGAATGTTCTACTCCCACAGGCTTTCCCAGACTTACATCACTGTGGTTGACTGCCCTCCAGTAAATCAGCCATTCTTCAGCCGCATTTCAAGTGCCCTAGGACCTGAGGGGCCCATCTGCTGGCAATATCTGCAATGATCTTCTGCTTTCGTTGTTTAAGCTCTCAAACGCTTTTGAAACACTTTTCAGCTATACATAAGATTTTCCGTGACTTTTTCCTAGGAAGTTGTCCACTGAGTCCCTCCTCATAGTTTTTTTTTTTCTTAGTCTGGAAGCTCTGCTGGAGCCTAGCCACTTTGGATGAGCTTGCTGGCACTAGGAATGCCAATGACATAGCTTATATCATCATAGCAATGCACAGGCAACCACAGGATGACAATCTGATAGACAAATGGGCCAGGAGGCAGGGGGAACTCAATATCAGCAGCTAAAACAAGGCCGAATGCCAACTGTAAAACAGACCATCAACTGTTTATATGTAAGTTCAAACAGTTGCAACAAGGTGGAAAACGTACACGAGTGCCAAAATACAACCTCGAGTATATCCCATGGGAGTGTCAAGAATATTTCTGCACAGATTTTATACGTTGAACCCTAATGACAGAAGACTTTATGAGCTGTGAGATGATATTAAGGACATCATACATGAAGAAAGCAAGGAATCACTCAAAAGACAGGAAAAGATCAAAACTGACATCAGAAAACACTGAAAATTCTGCTCAACTAGAGAACAGGTATAGCAGTGGAAGAAATGACAAAAGCAAAGATTTGAGCAGAAAATTCTCATCTTGAGAAGGCAAAGTAAAAAATCTGAGTGAAATGTGAAAAGTCATAGAGTTAGAAGCTAAAAGGAGTAACACAGCATATCTTAAGTTGAAAGAGCTAAAGATACATTTCAACGCTCCAGTTGGAACCTTAAAAGGTTCTACAGGGAATATGTTGAATGATTCAGAAAGCATCAGAAAAAGATGGAAAGAATACCATCTTTGTACCAAAAAGAACTAGTTGACATTCCACCATTTCAAGTAATAGATGAGCCAGAGTCAATGGCTGGACTGGAAGAAGTTCAAGCTGGACTGAAAGTATTAATCAAGGCTCCAGGAATTGATGGATACCAACTGAAATGTTTCAACAAGCTAAAAAAGTACATCATCTTTGTCGGGAAATTTGGATGACAGCTAGTTAGCCAATTGTCAGGGAGAGATCTATGTTTGTGCCCATTTCAATGAAATGTGACCCAATAAAATGCTTAAATATAGAATAATGTAATTAATATCACAAGTCACTAAAATGTTGTTGAAGATCATCTGACAGTGTTGCAGTCGCACACTGCCAAAGGTCTGCCATAGGTTCAAGATGAATTAGAAGAGTTCAGGATCAAAGGATACCATTTCTGATGTCAGATGGTTGATGGCTGAAAGCAGAGAGGACTAAAATGATGAGTACGTCTAGTACTAGTATCAGAATCTTCTTTATCCACTACGTGAAAGCATTAGACTATGTGGATCATAGAAAACTATTGGCAGCCTTAAGAAGAATGAGAACCCCAGAGCACCACGTGGTGCACATGTGGAACGTGCATGGACCAAGAAGCAGATGTGGAAACAGAACAACAGAATAGGGCGTGGTTGAAAATCAGGAAAGGTGTGCATCGGGGTTGCATCTTCTTACCATGTGTGTTAGTCCTGGTAGGCTAGAGGAACAAATTTATAGATATGCATAGGGATCTAAGGAAAAGGTTTATGTACAAGAGGAACAGGACATTGAGAAAACGTCCCAGACCAGTCCAGTTCAAAGTCATAAGTCTGATATGAACCCATATGCCCAAAATGAGTCTATAAAGTCTTCTTCCGACTCACGAAGTCACAGATCAGTGGGTGCAGAATACTGGCCCTGGCAGGGGTCTCCACATGGCTCTTCGCTTCCAGGGCTCAGGGTCCATCAAAAGCAGAAGCAACTCATCACTGGCAGAGGTCTCCATGTGGCTGCCCAGCTTCAGAGGTCTGGTTCTATCAGGGCAAAGCCATGTGTTCTCTCCACCAGCTCCTCCAGTTTCTCAGATGCTGCCATCTTGTCTTGTCCATGATTCATCATCTCTGAGACTAACTCCCAACAACTGGGGAGATAACTTCTCATCTTCACGAAGGAAATATCACGAGATTTCCCAGAAGTCTCAGGAGAAAGTCACGCCCACATAGAGGCCTCATTGGCTGCTCAATAGCTATCTCCAGATTAATAGGCTAGACTCCACCCCTACATCTCAATCATGAAATTAGCCTAAGCACACGACTGCCACACCATTCTTATTCAATCAATATGCTGAGCAAATAATCAGAGAAGCTGGATTATATAAAGAAGGCACAGAATTAGGATTAGAGAAAGACATATTAACAATGTTCGACTTGCAAAGGACTCAAAGAAAAAAAAAAAAAAAAAAAAACCCAAATTCTCACAACTCGATTAATAGTCAACACCATGATAAATGGAATTTTTGTTTTGCTTGTATCCCCAATTAATGCTCATAAAAGCAGCAATCAAGAGAACAATCAAAGGAAAATTATATAGGATGCGTTTTCTGCATAAGAACTCTTTACAGTGTTGATATTAGGCTTAGGACTAAGGCATGCCCGATCTAAACTCTGATTTCTCAATCGCCTCCTATCCATGTGAAAGTTCAACAGTGAACCAGGAAAACCAGACAAGAATCTATGCTACAACAATGGTCTCACACATAGGCACAATTGTGGAAAGGGCATAGAATTTGAACAGTAGTGTTGTTGTTCACAGGGCTGCTACAAGTCAGAAGAGACTAGATAACACCTAGCAGCAACATTCAGATAGTACAGGACTGCTTATAAGCACAGAACTACTCCAGGACAATGTTAATTTCCTATCATTTAAAAAATGAGAACATATTATTAAACTAAATAAAGTTTATTTGTGGTGAATAATTGAAGTATATTTCTTAACTTCTCTTTAAAATATTGTTTCATTAATGAATCAAAATATTAACAGCTATAGTATAACAGGAACCTCTGTGAAGTACAGAAGTGATTTTGCCAAGGTAGGTAGAGAAATAGACTGCGTCTAAGCCTTCAGTCACCTATTCCTTCATCAGTAAGTGCTTCAAGTCATCTCTATTTTTGACACTCAAGGTTGTGTCTTATCCATACCAAAAATTGCTAGTAAGTCTTTCTCCACTACCGCTCTCATGTTCACTTTTAGATACTCCAGATGAACAGATATTTGGTTCAGAACAGAGATTGAAGAAATATGGGGAAAAGTACACAGCGATGATACACACCATTTCTGATTTAAAACCATCTAGAAAACCCTTCTTTTGTCTGAAGGACTGTCTCTTGATTTATGCACAGGTTCTATATGAGTGCAAATTAAGTGCTATGGAATCCAATTCTTTGTAATGATATCTGTAAATTATGAAACATACACAACTTTAGAAGCTATTAAAATAGGACAGACAATCTGGCTAAGCTGAACCATATGTGTAGGATTGATCTCCCCTTCATAAGGAAATCCTGGTGAAGTTACTTCACATAGGAGACAATGACCCACCACCCACAAGCAGGTAATACTTTTAAAATTTTTCAATGAAAATATTGAAAAATTCTTCACAATTAGATTTTCCCCCAAAATTAATTAGGTCAATATATCTTTGGATTAAATCAAGCTTTTGAGGATTACTATATTTCACTCTTTATCCCTAATACCTGAGTTTGGAATTTTAAGAAGATTGACCCACATCAATCCTTCAGCCTGCAAAGAAATGACAATGGAATGAGATGTAGAGCGAAGCACCTGGTGAAAGTGGCGTGAAAGCCCAAGACAATTTTGTGGGAACTACTGCGGAAACAAGTCTCTGGTGGTCCCCCTCTGTCTGTCACAGAGGGATGGGGGGCAAGCGGTTACTAAACCCAGAGGGCAATACAGAGATGAGGACAGAAGATCAATGGGATAAACCTGAATGGAATAGTTGAAACCTAGTCAGTTCATCCCCCATCTGATGCTTGTTGAACTTGAGATGGTTTTGAACTTTGTCTGTAGTTTTGTTTGTTCATATTAGGGTTTATCTCAGATGGGTTAGGTCATTGGAGGCCACCCTCTTGAATTTGTCATATTTTTTTCTTTCTTTCTGTTTTTCAGTATGTAAAACACAGGACTGATGAACATAGAGGGACAGCATGTAGAATAAGGGTTTCCGGCAGAGGCACAGTTGTGCTGTTGCAGGAGGATGCTGGTTGGTAATAGGGAGACAACGTCCAAGAGTTCAGGAAGGAAGTGAATGTTTGGATATTCTGGTAGCAATTGTACAATACTGCTTGATGTGATTGAATTATGGCATGATATGATATGCATCGGTTATCAATTAAAAATAAATTTTACAATGTATTTTAAAAATACACATTTTTACAATATGTGCAAAGAGATTATTTTCTTCCATTTCCTACATCTCTACTTGCAAGTCTTGGACAGTGCAACATGCAGAGAGCTGGAATTTGCTCTGAATTTTAAAAACTTTACTTATGTCCATTCATCTGTAAGACAGATTTCATTATTCACATTTTATAACCAAGGAAACTGATATTATATTTAGTCCCAAGTCTTTACAATTGGGAATTGGCCAAATAAGTATTCATACCATGATCTTTTTATTATAAAACTCATAAAATAAAACTGTGTCCTTTATCTTCCTGGATCCATGCTTGTGCATAAATTTTTGCTACATGTATAGAGGATAAAATGCATCATATGTTAGCATATAGATAAAGTAACCAATGAATATGATTTCATTACTTATTTCATTTATAAAATTAAAATAATAAACTTCAGCAATGATTCTTAGTTTCTACCTCACTTTGATTTCTTTTCTCATTATTTGCATCCTCATCCCCCAAGTTACTACCTATCAACCTTCTAGTCTATGCTTTAATCTCCTTTCCCTTGCCCAACTAAAGGGGGGTGATATCAATAGTTTAAATTATTGCATGCAAAAGTGGTATCTGAAATGTAATCCCCACCTAATTCACACACATAAAAATGAAATCAAAATACTTTCTTCGTCCCTTATTTTTGCCATCAAGTGTTTAAACTTTGGTAGAAGTTTTATAATAACCTTATGCAAATCATTTAAGAGAAATATTGAAATGTTTCAGTCAATCATCTACTATAATTTTTATTTCCTAATATCTATGCCATTTTGCATAAATAATAAATATATTGAATGAATTTTCATGATATGCATTATTTCTATTTAAAAATGATTAGTTACTCATATATTAATTTGCATCATCTTTTATAAGGTGCTATAAATAGCCAATTTTTTATTAAAATTTTAATGTGACATGGGAATTTGAAAATGTTTTCTATAAAAACACTGCTAGGAGATAGGCTTTCAGATGACCCAAATGGATATAATGACTCTTGCTGCCCCCTTCCCCTGGCATCTCCGATTTCATTTTGGGCATCTCTTTCTCTGAAAGAACCCTGGTGGTGGAGTAATTAACTCTGTTGCTAACAGACATGTTGTCAATTTGAACCTAGAAATAGCTCTATTTAAGAAAGAAGTGACAGTCTGCTTCTGTAAGGATGTATAACCTAGGGAATTCTATAAGCAACTCTACTTTAGCCTATTGGGTCACAGAGAGTCTGAATCTACTCAATGGATATGGCAGTCATGTGCTTATGTTAATTTCATGATTGAGATATAGGGGTGAAGTCTAGCCTGTCAATCTGGAGACAGCCATTGAGTAGCCAATGAGGCCTCTATGTGGGCATGACTTTCTCCTGATAGGTCTGGGAAATCTCACGAATTTCCCTAATGGAGATGAGAAGCTATCTCCCCAGTTGTTGGGAGTTAGTCTCAGAGACAATGAACTACATACAAGACAAGATGGCAACGTCCAAGCAGCTGGAGGAGCTGGAGGAGAAGCCAAATGGCCTTGCCTTGATGGAACCAGATCTGTGAATCTGGATAGGCCACCTGGAAACTCCTGCTAGTGCTTCTACCACCACTGGATGCTGTTGATGGACCCTGAGCCCTGGAAGCGAGGAGCCATGAGGGAGACCCCTGCCAGCGCCGGGACTCTGCACCTACTCACCTGTTACTTTGTGAGTTAGAAGGAGACTTTATAGACTGGTATTAGGCATATGAGTTAATATAGGACTTAGGACTTTGAACTGGACGGGGTTGGGAGGCTTTCTCAATGTTCCATACCTTTTGTATATAAACCATTCCCCTATATCCATATGAGTGTCTATAATTTTGTTTCTCTAGTCTACCCACACTAACACAATGAACATGTGTTTGTTGTGGTGTTTTTTGTTTGTTTGTTTGCTTGTTTTGTTTTTCTAAGCTGAAGCCTAAGTATATGTTTGAGTAAGCAACAGGTCTAAAGGGATACAACTCTGGGTCAACAATACTGAGTTTGTGCCCACATAGCCGATTACTCCCCTCTTTGGGTAATTAGACAGGGGAATTTGCATTGTACCACTCTGTGCAGCAAAATACACAACCAATGAAAAGTAAAATCAAATGGTATTGGGTTCGTACAGCCCTTTAGTCCTCAGTGAAAAGAGTAGGATATGCATAGAAATTTTGTATCCCTCCTGGACAACTTTTGAGCCTGGGAGAATGGCTGCTGTCACTGTCTATTGCCAGTAAATGATTAAAACAGCCCTCACTGTTGACTAAACATTCCCCCAGAGAATGGCACATAATCTGTGGAAGCTTGGTACCACTGACTAGTAGGGATTCACTTCCTAGTTCTGCTTTATACTAAACGCTGACTACTTGGAATCTACAGAGAGACTTATAACGGGCAAACTTTGTATGCAATACAAGCAGTGTTTTTTAGACTTTGGACTTCCTTATGAATGATTATTATAAAACTAATGAAAAGTAAAATGTTATATAAATTGTATTCTCATAGACACATTTAGAGTGGGTATCTTTAGAAAAGGGAACAGGGGAATCTGCTAAGGACCTGATTTAATGTGTTTAACTCTATTTAAAATTTAATCATTACCATAATAAAGACATCATTACAGAATGATAATCCAAATGGTAATTAACATTTCTATTTTGTTGCTTCAAGGTCAGCATGGTGGCAGAGCAGCCTATTTCTTCCGTCGCCTTGTGACATTCCATTTCACTGTGCTAAACATTCATAGCTGAGATTGATATGGCTTTTGGCCCCACTCTCTGAGCTGGATCTGAATCTTGGCTGTTAGAGGCAGGGAAATTAATGAGTGCACCACTCTGCCTTATTCTCTCTTCTCCTCTTTTAATGGTAATTATAGTGACACCATTCATGCTATGATGGTTAAACGTTCCCATTAGGAAGCCAGTCTTTCTTCTGAGATTTATACTTTAGCTATAAAAACAGTCTACACATTTAAATTAGTGAGAAAATGTATAGAATAATCACAATGAAATGGAAAACCTGAAGGCAAAATGAAGAGCCAGAACAAAAATAGGTTTGCCATGTAATGTGCCAACAGACTGTGAATGGCGCAAAGCCAAGGAGTGTGGTTCCCACAGAACTGGGTAATCGTCGTTTCAATTGTACAGCTTTGCTTAAGTAACATTCCAAGTAGTCAAGGAAAGTAGCCACAGCAGTAATTGACTTAAAATCAATATATGACAAGTAATTCAAGTATATTTATTTAAAATCATGTGTCTTTTAGGCAAAATCTTATTGAAAAAAAAGCATATAAATCACTGGTCACTGAATACAGCTGGCCTAGTAGGGACTAACAGTAATATTTTAAGAGTCAGTGACAAAAGACTCTCATTCACAATCCATCATAAGGCAATGAGAGTTCTTAAGATAGGTCTTTCCCCTTGTACTTCAGTTTTTATATTTGTAAACTGAGTAGAATATATTTTTCATTGGGGCTGGGCAGCTGGCAAGGTGCATACATTGCTCTGAGCTGTTGGAACTAACTATATGTGTTTATTTTGAGATTAATTCTTCCATCATGACAGATGGCCCACCAAATATGGTGCTGTCTGGTTTTTAGAACATTCTTTCTGGGCTTCTAGTTTTTATTTAGGCCAGGATACCAGGTGCGCTGAAATCCCTCTCCATAATGGGAGCAGAGAGTGAATTGTAAGCATTTTTTTTTGCTGCTGTTGTAGTGTTAATTGGATTCAATTGCATTGAGTCAAGGCATAAAGACCAATATACTAAAATTTGGGCCAATTCCTTTTTTGTTCTATCATATTCTTTTACATTCTTATTCAACAATCCTTTTGGATTAAATAATTGGATGCCCCACTGAAAACGTAAGTAAATTCCTCTTTCTTTTACAGTTTGAAATTGTTCAAAGAACAAAGAGCCTAACCCCAAGGGAAAAGACCCAAAGGAAGAAGGGTAGGGTTCGGGGGGGTGGGGGGTGGCGGGGATACTTAACTATGGTAGGGTAATAGGAGGACCAAGAGACGGGTCTAATTGGGCATTTTCTGGATAAAGTAACTAGAGATTATATTCCCACATCTCAACACTGACTCCAGAGTCCACACAGAATTATTGTCACTTTCTCAAAAGACCTCTCTCAAATAGACCCCAGAAATCTGACTGAATTGCAGACTCCAATGGAGCATGTCTGGTAGGATCTGAGATTTTGTACTTCTAACAGCTGATGCTGAACCTGCCAATCCAGAAACTATACCCTGCTTATCAAGAATATAGAAGGAAAAATTCCCTTTATTGAAATATGAATTGTGTATTACCTCTGGAGCAGTATCACAAGAATAATGGCTATCTATGTGTTTCATGGGACATGAGTGAAGGAAACAAACATCAAAGCATTATCTATTCTCATATCAGTATTCAAAATGCTCTCATGTTATTTATGTACAAAATATTACAATTGTAATGGATTCACAAAAAATTACAATTGTAATGGATTCATAAAAAAACATGCACATGTATATTTAAGGGTTTTTTTTGTCTTTTAACTAGTTGGGGTTTTTGTTAAAAAGACACAAAGCCACTGCTGGAGTAAGCATTCAGTAACCCACCAGGCACACCTGGGGAGAAGCTCTCCGTCTGTCCTTGTAAAGACGGTCTCCCTTGGACAGTTCTTTCTGTCTGATATGGCTGTTGTGGGCCAGCGTCCATTTCACAGCAGCAGAGTTAGCTTTGGTGTCGTGCACAGGCATAGGGAAGACAGCAGGCCTAACCTCATCTTTCACATTGAAGAGGCCAAGACTGAGATGCCAAGTGATTGACCCAGGTTCAAACATCCGAGGTGTGGACAGCGACCTTGTGACTCCTCATCTAGTGCTCTTTCCTTTAATCTGAGCCTTGGGCACTTAGCTAGAGAACAGTCATAAAATACACCAAAACCCGAGGGAAAACTCTCACCTACAAATGCACTTTCCTTCTGACCTTTAATAAAAACCACAAGCAGCCAAGGAAAGTTGTAAAATCCAGATTGTCTTACATAAGCATCTCATTTGAGATAAAGCCGTCCTTGTCAGTGTCGTTAATCACTTTACTTCTTCTTCCCCCAAGGATCCCCGGTGACTAAGCAACTACAAGCTGTTTATATCTGTACTGCAGCTATTGCAAGATCAATTAGTACTTTTCACAAAGGTGTTGTGAAATAATGCAATAGGGGGATGGAGACAAGGTCAAGCATTTCAAGACCATCACACATAATTGAGTTTGCTTCTGAGCCTGTGGGAGACATCAAGATGGCCTTTGCTGGTTTTAAGGTCTCAGCCGGAGCTTTGTATCAAGCCATTTTATGATTAATCACAACCATGGAATGAAGTCCATAGGTTGAAAGTGGAAACAGAGATTAAGAAAGTGCTCACTTCATTGGGTGTTTTGTGAATTAAATTCTTGCTATTTTACCACTGCAGAAGAAATTTAGTTAGCTTCCTTCTCAGGGAGGAAAGACTGAGGACCAGGAATCAAGTCCTGCAGATGTATTAAGCCTGACTGCCCAAAGTTAGAAACATAAGAAGTTCATGTGAATTATGGATCGGTATAATATATACTTATATATATTTATTTATATACATATTCAAAAGCCAATGATATCCAAAAACTCAAGTTATACTGAAAATATTAGAAAAACCAAGAATCAGAAATTTTCAAAATTCCAATAGAAATATTTTTACACATGTATGTAGTGTTGGAAGCACTCACAAATTCCTAGGTGTTAGGAAATTGCAAGGCAGCAACCTGACCAAGCAACTGGAAGAAACCCAATTTATACTCACTCCCAAGAAAAGTGACCCAGCAGAATGCAGAAACTACCAAGCAATGTCATTCATATTTCATGTAAATAGCATATGCAGGGAGTTTTTAACCATTCTCTTGGCACACACTAGTGTGTACTTCTAGCACATACAAGTTGATTGAAACAATTCAATTGCTGTTCCATCAGTTCCTGCTTGTCACTAGTGTGGTGCATGCTTGTCACCATGCACTTTGTGCTTCTTTTAGCAATGCCATCAGTTCTTGATCACACCATCTTGTAATGTTTGAATGTTCACCAGTTCATTTTAGAACAAGAAATGTAGTAACTTTTATCCAACAGAAACATCGAAATGAATAGTTTGTGTTTACTTACATAGCAACTGTCTAAGTGATACACTTATATAGAGGGTGTTTGCTATCTTGTAACCCAGAGGTGCTCACACTTTTTCAGTATGTGAGCTACTTATAAAATTATCGAGACAAAATGATCTACCAAGTACAAAAATGCAAAACATATGTTTTTATTTATTTATGACATCTATTCATAAATGCATTGAGAATTTTTTATATATGCAATGTATGTTCATGTACCTACCGTAATCGCATGAGTTCATGTTCCGTAACCCAATGCAATTAACTACGTACATTTTATGTCATTACCTGAGTTGACTCTGGTGCCTTGCACTGGATGGAATGAGCCAGGGATGCATAGTTTGGACAGTAGCTGCTGACAGCCAGCCTCAAGCATACTTCCAAATGATCATCACTCATGGTGAAACAGTACTTGAACTTAATGGTCTTGATGTGGGAAAAGGCTGAGTCCCATAGATAAGTAGAGGGGAATTGAAGAGGAAATAGTAAATGCTGGAGTTGGGAGGGAGCACTGGAACTAATTGTGATTATATAACTCTTTTTAAATGTGACTTAATTATGGAAGTGTATGATATGTGAATTTTATATCTGTAATCTTATTATTAAAAGGCAGGAAAAAAAGAAAATACCAGTCTGGGTGTCAGAAGGCACTGTGAAACTTGCTCTTAATTAGAGAGTAACTAAGGCAAGCAGAGGAAAGGAAATCAAAGAGTTGAACAGAAAATTTCAAAGGACCACTCAAATAGGTAAAGTCTTATAATGAAATATACAAGGAGCTAGAATTAGAAAACCAAAGTGAAGAACATGGTCTGCGTATCTTAAACAGAACAAAAGAAAAATATTCAAGCCTTTATTTCCAATATTAAGATTCCATCAGAAATCTATTGAATGATACAAGAAGCATCTAAATAAATTGGAAAAAAATGCACAAAGTATACCAAAAAGAGCTGGTTGCCAGCCAACCATTTCAAAAAGTATCATGTGAGCAAGAACCCATGGTGCTGAAGGAAGAAGTTCAGGCTTTACTTAAAATAATAGCAAAAAACAAGTTTCCAGGAATTTATACTGAAACAACAGAAATGTTTCAACGTGGTAAAGAAACACTTAAATTATTCACTAGTCTGTGTCAGGATATTTGGAAGCGAGATACTTGGTCAGTAGTCTGGTTGAGATCCATATTTGTACCCATTTAAAAGGAAAGTGTCTCCACAGAATGCACAAATTATACAACAATATTGCTATCACAAGTAAAATTTTGCTGAAGATAATTCAACAATAGCTTCAGCAGTTCATTGATAGGGCATAGTCAGAGGATCAGACCATATTCAGAAGAAGACAGTTTCATCAAGGGAGATATATCATTACAGACAACATAACTGAAAACAGATAATTCAAGAAATATGTTTACTTATATTTTAATGACCATGGCAAAGCATTTGACGGTGTGAATCATAACACACTATGGTTAGCTTTGGGGAAAATGGGAATTCTAGAACACTTCTGGTGTTTATGTGAAACCTATACATGGGTCGAGGCGTTTATATGAATAGAACCCAGGAAATAGTGCATGGATTAAAATCAGAAAAGATGTGTATCAAGGTGGTATCCTCCTCTGTCTCATACTTATTTTGTCTTCTACTGAGCAAATAGAGAAACTGGATTATATGAAGAAGAACGTAGCATCAGGATTGCAGGAAGACTTATTCACAATCCGTGATATGCAGATGACACAACCCTGTTTGCTGAATGTGAGGGGGACTTCAAGCACTTGTATATATAGATCAAGGATGATAGCTTTCAGTGTCGATTTTGACTCAATGTTGAATGAACTACAATTTTAATATATATTACAACTCAATATGAAGGAAATTAAGATTCTCGCAATTGGGCCAATAATAATATAATGATAAAGAAAAGATGAAAATTAGTCAAAGATTTTATCTTGTTTGGATATACAATCAATTTTTGTGGAAGCAGCTGTCAAGAGATTAAATGACAGATTGCATTCCGTAAATCTGGTGCACAAAACCTCTTTAAAGTGTTGAAAAGCAACAATATTACTTTGAGACTAAGATGACTTCACCCAAATCATGGTATTTTCTATTGTCTCACATACATATGAAAGTTGAACACTGAATATGGAAGATCAAATGAGAAAAGATCGATGTGTATTGAGTTATGTTGTCGGTGAAAACTATTGAAAATACTATGGACTGCCAAAAGGAAAAACAACTCTATCTTGAAAGAAGTATAGTAAGTAGACTGTTCCATAGAAGCAAGGATGGGGAGGCTTCGTCTCCTGTGCTTTGAACATTTAGTCAGGAGAGACCAGTCCATGGAGAAGGATGGCATGATTGGTAAATAGAAGGGCAGCGAAAAAGAGAAAGGATTTCAATAAGATGGATTGACACAGTGGTTGCAACAATGTGCTTAAACTTATGAATATTTGTGAGGATGTTGCAGGAATGGGCAGGGTTTTTTTTTTTCTACACAATGTTGCTATGAATCAGAATGACTCAAGGTTCACCTAACACCAGCAACACATCAGCCCACACTGACTTGACAAAGATCTCTCTCTGATACTAAGGTTTTTCACATCCCTTGATTACAGTCAGAAATGTTCACTGAAGGCTTATTCCACATGGAGATACTACAAATGGATGTTAGGGTTCCACTATCTTTTGTAGCCTTCTGAAAACCAGGTGCTGACAATTTAACCTATGGTACCATTCTCTCCTCTGGATTTACATTATACTGCTTACAATCTTTGGATCCCATAAGCTGCTATCCTTCTGAGTGGACTTAATTGCCACCTCGTGTATATGGTTGCTTGCTTGAAGGCAAGTCTACAAGAGTCGAGATGCTATTCTTTCTGACAGCTGAACACCATCTGATTTTCTCACCACACATTGCTCTAGTACCCCTACCTTCATTGACCTCGTCATTAGGACAAGTACCTAGTAGGGCTGTGTCATAAGAACTAATTGTTCTTCGGTTAGGGCTACAATGATGTAGAGGTACAAAATCCACTCAAATATCTATGACTTATAGGATTTCTATGAGTCAGAATCAATTTGATGGCAATGAGTTTGAAACACATTTACTTTAGAGATATAATTACCATTCTATGATAAGCAACAGTATAAATCGCCCCCCCCGACCCCGGGCATAAAGCAATTCTACTGATAGTGTCATCCAGTTAGTCAATGATATGGAATTTAAGATTTATTGAGAAAAAAGTTACATATTTACAGATAGGCTTTTATATTGCAATATATTAATTTTTGCCTTCTATATATTGCAAGCTTAAGTGACTAGATATTATTCGCACAAACAATAAGGGTTGAGACTAAGGGGGAGATTATCAGTAATATTCATTTACAAAGGCAGACTTATGCTTGCCTGGGTTAACATATGTCATGAAAAATAGAGCATAAAGACAATAACTATATGGCAGACCTAGGCCACCATTCACTAGGAATGTGCAAACGCAAGAGATCTGAACCAAAATGCAATGACATGGCAGAGTGTGCATTTTCTTTTTCTCACACTAAGGCATTTCAATCTGAGATTCAGGGGGATTTCAGTTCATTACATCTGTAACAGGTGAGGTTAAGGTAAAACCCAATTCACGTATCGGGGTTTACAAATCAGAATTTTTCTGCTTTGGCTTATGAAGGATATTGCTATGCTTTGACAGGACAGAGCCAAAGTCCCAACTGTCTTGAGTACATGGTCTGGGTCACCATGGGTTAGATAGAAACAATGTATAAAGGGTCCAATTAGAAACATGGTACTTGACATATTCTCCTCTTGGGTTCCCTACAAGGACTGTTAAGCAGTGTTTTTCAATGACTTGTTACCCCACCCTGTTTTTTCACATACAGAAGTGGAATCACATTCTCTGAAACAGACCTACCCCTGACTCATCTCTTGACTTGAATTTTCAATATTTTTTTTTGCTAAAAGCTCTTGGAGGATAGTCTGTTGATTTGGGGGTGACCTTAGACAAATGTTAACTGGAAGCTACTGACTGGTCTTCTTGCCATTCTCCATCTTAATTGACACAGATAAGGTAAGGTAAGGTAAGGCCTTCTCAGTTGAAGTTTCTTTTTCTTTTTTTTAAAGCACTTTAATAAAACTTAGAAACGTGTATCACTGAAATAACTTTTCTTCAGACAACCACTGAACACAAAGACATATTTCAATAAGTTTCGTTTGAAGCAAAATCTGTACGTGTATAAACTGAAAACATAGCAGTAATATCTTTCAACTTGCATGTATCTATGTGTTTGTGTGTGTATTATATTCCTAACTCTTATACCTATGAATATGACCCTGTTTGGAAGTAATTTTTATTTTGTTATGTTAGTGATGCCATATCAGGTTAAAGTAGATCCTAAATCTGCTGACTTCTGAGTTCTAAAAAGACCACTCTACATATAGACATTCAAAGGGGAAAATAAAGGCAATTTGAAGACAGGGGCAGATGACTCTAAAAGCCCAGAATACTCAGGATTGCTGTAATTTTTTTTTGAGAAAAAATGAAGGCATTTTCCCTCTATTTTGAATCTCAACCCCAAAAACATTCCAGGAAAAAATGGGGAGGGGAGGGAGGAGGTTGGGTGGGATACTTGCTGCCAATGAAGACAGTAGGCATGGCCTGTACCCAGGCTAACCCAGGCCCATGGTCCCTGTTTAGCCCAGGATGGGGAGACTTGGGGGGTCGGGAGAGGGGCCAGGTGCTTCAGGGTCAAGAGTCAGGCCGAACTGTGGTCAGGCAGGAGCTGCCCACGTGCAGCCACCTGTGCTGAGGGAGGAGCCTCAAAGTTTGGCCAGGGCAGCAGGCATACACAGGGGTAGGGGTGGAGGGTGAGACGGGCTAAGAGGGGCGGCCGCAGCTGATGAGCTGGGAAGGGCAGGGTTCATGGCTGGCCCCCCATCTGGCTGATGATCTGCCGAGATTGCCCATAGCCCTTCATGCTGCCCTGGAGGCCCCTCTGTTATTGCCCATCTGTTGCCCATCTGAAGCCCAATGATGAGCTTGCCCTCCTGCAGCTGGCTCTCCTTGAATTCCCCCTAGTGCTTTTGAGCTTTCTTCATAAGCCAGTGGGGGTCACCACGGTACAGCCCATCGTTCTTGGTCACTGCCAAGCTGCCCAAAGCCATGTGGCTCCTCTGCACGGTTGTCTTGTCTTTGCCTTCAAAGAGGTCCACAGTCCGGAACATGTCCATCTTGGTGACCCCGTAGTCCTCGGCCTCCTTCAGGAACGGAGCCACCTGCTCCATCTGCTTGAAGACCATGGAGGGCGGGTTCTCAGGCACTTTTACCGGCCTGGCCTGGAGTCTTCAGGATAGAGGCCGGTCACCAGCTTGCTCAGAATCACTCCATTCTTCAGCCAGACCTGGAAGCCTAGGCCCCCGTGTAACGGGTGGCTCACATAAGGACCCACTGCATCACTATCCGGTCCACTCCACCAGCCGCCCCTCCAGGTTCTTGTTCTTCTTCATGATTTTGGACTACACTTCACTGCTCATGCTGTAGAAAGGACCTTTTTTGGCCATGCTGGAGAGAGCCTGTCCTGGTGAAAGGGTGCAAGTGGAAAATCCTAAGAAACGCCCCACAGGTCTGCAGAAAACCAGCTCTGGGGCTCAGCCCTGGTAGCGATAGCGTAGTGGTTATGCGCAAGACTACGGCCCACTGGGATGGAGGTTCAATTCCAGCTCACAGGAGCAAAGGCTGGGCCTCTTACTCCCACCACCAGAGGGCAGTGATGCCTAAAAAAAACCAGCTCTGGCTCACCTTTGACCTGGTGGGGAGAGGGGACCCGTAGCAGGGAAGGCCGGGCGGAGAGAGAGAGAATAGAGTGCAGCTGTCACCTCCTCCCGGGAGAAGCCCGAAAAAACAAGCCGGACAGGGTATCCTATGCTGAATTCAGACTTCAATTACCTTGAACTGTAAGATGACATATTTATATTGCTTTAGTCTTTTTTATTTCCAGATACAACGCTTTAGTCTTTACCCCTTGTGGGATTTCTGTTCACAGCAACACTAAGAAATAAAGAAAATATAAAATAAAATAAGTCTTTTTGTTATTTGTATCCGTTTTCTCTAATTTACCCGATCTCCACCACTGCCTTCCTTTGGGTTATTTTTGTTACCTCCTCGAATCCTGTAGGTGTTTGAAGGTTTGTGACGATTCTAACTCCTACCAAGGGTTAAAATAATATACCTGACTCACAACTGCATATAGACTAGAAACTACCGCAGGTCCCTTTATATCTTTGGCATTTTCAATATTTTTCAATATCTTATTTCCCTTGTTAGGCACCAAACCAAAATCATTTGGGCTGTGTTCCCTATCTTGAATTTAACTCATTCACACGTCCCCTGGGAAGCCACTGCTTTGTTTGGACCTGATTTTGAAAGCACCACGGGGAGAGTAAGGCACTTAGTATGTTACTGCGGCAACTTGTCTGCAGCCGTCCTGGTCACTGAGCCATGTTCAAGTGCACTGCCTTTGAAATAAAGCAGTGCATGCATGAACGGACACTTGCGTCACAATGCTTCTTTGCTTACTCGCGCGTGTTTGTGTTCAGTTTTTTTCATTCGCGATAGATATTACTTTTAGGTTGTAGGTGATTAGATTGAGGTTCAGAAATTCAAAAGAAAACTTGACAAAAGGCACGTTTCTGTTCCTGCTGAATCCCACACAGCCTGTCTCCAAAGCCAATGCTTCTGTACGGCAGGCGAAACTCCTAGTCCTTGTCAGCTCAACATTGATGCTGTAATTGAATATACAAAAAAGAAACAGATTGTTATTGTTTCAAACTGGCTATAGGACTTACTTGTCCTATTATTTTTGTGCTCTAATTCTTTAGTATGCTCTGGATTACCCTAATAGTACAATGCAGTTTTAATTATTTTCCTAGGAGACAATCACTTATTGAAGAACCACTCAACTGTGCCAAGAAGTGGCAATCCAGGTAGCATATTTTCCATGTTAATAATTCCTTTGAAGTGGTTTTTTTCCTGAGAAAATCCAATGCTAACAGCTCGGAAATTGCATTTTTAAATTCCATGCATGCATAGATTGTATTGTGCCATGGTTTACTCAGTAGCTACGTATATGACATCTTTTGTAAAATACTTTCATGGTCAATAATAGGCATGAGGAGAACATTTAGTCTAATCCTGAATGGCATTTTCAGAGTGTTACAAATTAAATGCATGAACTCACAGGTCTGAGTTTTAAAAATTGACCTACATAAGAGAGAAGAAAAAGTGGAACATATTGAACCATTAAAACACATTCTATTTTTCTAGATTATGGATAATATATCATATACATTTAAATAATATAAATGTTACATGTATATAGTTATATAGATATATAGAGGTAGATACATATATTGATATTGATGTTTATATTGATATTTACATCACCAACTGGTCCAACCCAGCCTCTGTCTTTCCTTTATATTATTGTCCAAACACAAATATAACTGCTGTTATAGCTCTGACAAGTTAGTCCTCAACTAATAGTGATCCCATTCACAGAGAAATAAAACACTTTCCAACCCCCACTATACTCCTGATTGATTTCATTGTGATACTGCAAGAAGGGCATGTCAGTTTCATCTAAAATCCTCTGACTTCACAATGAAGAGGACATTCAAATTCAACATCCGCACAAGATTGATTCCTATGAGGTAAAGAGATCAGACTTCCAACCTCTTCACTTCTTTACCAACTCTGAGAGCAACCTTTCCTCCAAAGGAAGTCTCTACTTCTTTGTTGGGCTCAATAAGTCATTGCAATGGCCACAAAGAACTCACATCAATATTCATGATTATGGCATTTATTGGGGAAATTAACAGATTGTGATTCAGCTCTGAAATATTCAAGACACAGCTTTTTTTCTGGTGGGGAGCACCTCCTTTCTACTATGCAGCTCTTGGATCACTACTCTGCTTGGACAATTTTGCACAGTTTACTTAATGCTGCGGGAAATGCTCTAAGAGCACACCATCCCTCCATAAGTCTCAATCCAAAGGTGCTTAGCTCGGGATCCATAGCTTAATGAACCGAACTCTGCTGTTAGGGACCTGGAGACACTTCACCAGAATCTCCTTAGCCAACGTTTATCAGGTTTATTCATCCCATGGGGCAGAAAACCCAGAGTTTTCTCTTTTTCTCTGGCTCTCCCTTCTATTGTTCAGGTATTGCCACTCTTAGATGTCAAGAGTTTTTTCTTCCAGACCAAGGCGTTTCAGAAGCGTCCAAATTTCAGGTTTCAGAAGGCATGCTCCACTCCTGGTTCTTCATTTCTATTTGTAGTGTGATCTTCCAGCTGTGTTCCTGAGATGGCCTTTTTGGGGCTGTGGGTGGTGGTAGTGGAGGTGGAGAATTTCAAAGACAGAGCTTCCCTGCAGATGGGTATCTGTGGAAAACAAGGCCTATGGCAATCATTTATTTATTTTCTAATTTTATTGGGGACTTGTCCAACTCTTATCACAATCCATGCATCCATCCATTGTGTTAAGCACTTGTACACCTGTTGCCATCCTCATTTTCACAACATTTTCTTTCTACTTGAGCCCTTGATATCAGATCCTCATATTTCCCTCTCCCTCCATATCCCTCCATCCATCGTGCAGGAACCCTTGATAATTTATAAATTATTATTTTTTCATGTCTTACAATGACCAAAGTCTCCCTTCACCCACTTTTTTGTTGTCTGTCCCTCAGTGAGTGGATTATGTGTAGATCATTGTCTTCAGTTCCCCATTTCTCCCCCACTTTCTACTTACCCTCCTGATATCCCTACTCTTATTATTGGTCCTGAGGGGTTTATCTATCCGGGTTGCCCTGTGTTTCCATCTCTTACCTGTAAGTGTATATGCTCTGTAAGTGTATATGCTTTGTAAGGTAGAATTGGGATCATGACAGTGGGGGAGGGGAAGCATTAAAGAACTATACTATACCATGACTATCTCATCTCCTCCTCATGACCTTTCTGTAAGGGGATGCCCAGTTGCCTACAAAGTGGCTTTGGGTCTCCAGTCCTCACTCCACTTCATTCACCATTAAATATTTTTTTGTTGTTGTTCTGGGTCTTTGATGGCTGATAACTGATCCTACTGACACCTCCTGATCACATAGAATGATGTGTTCTTCCATGAGGGCTGTGTTGTTCTCAGCTACATGACTGCTTGTTTTTCTTCAAGCCTTTAAGATCTCATATGTTGTATCTTTTAATAGCTGGGCAACATCAGCTTTCTTCACCACATTTACTTATGCACTTACTTTGTCTCAGTGATCGTGTTGGGAAGATGAGCATCATTGATGCCTGGGTTGATCTTGCATTGAGGTAGTACTTGAGTAGAGGCCCACTCAGTTTTATTTATTTATTTATGATTTTTAAATCATTTTTTGGAATTTCTTACAGAGATAACATTCAATAGTTCAATCACATCAAGCAGTATTGTATAATTGCTACCAGAATCCAGTTTCAAAACATTTTTTCTTTTAATGAACTACTTGATATCAACTCCCCTGTAATCCTTCCCTCCCCCACCATAACCTCCAGGAGGCTTCTTCTTCTTTTTTCTTTCATATGATAGCTTCTCATTCCTCCCATATCTTACATAATCCAATATGTCCCTTCACAGAGAATTCTGTTGCTTGATTCAATCAAATGGGGTTATACAGTCTCTAGTGCTATCAACTTCTCATTCCTCCCTTTCCACTGTCACCCTCTCTTCTTGCCCTTGGGGAACCATTCCTCCTGAGGGATTATCTATCTTGTACTAAGTGATCTCAAATATGTAAGACAACATATGCAAATCTAATGTGATTAATGAGTGTGTTAGTCTGGGCAGACTAGAGGAACAAATTTCATAGACAAGCATATAGGTATAAGGAAAAGGTTTATATACAGGAGGAACAGGACATTGAACCCAGTCCAGTTCAAAATCTTATGTCTGATATTAACCCATATGCCCGAAATCAGTCTATATAGTCTCCTTCCGATTCACAAAGTCACTGGTCGGTGGGTGCAGAATTCCGGCGCTGCCAGGGGTCTCCACATGGCTCCTCGCTTCCAGGGCACAAGGTCCATCAACAGCAGAAGCAACTCATCACTGGCAGAGGTGTCCATGTGGCTGGTCTGGCTCCATTAGGGCAAGGCCGTGTGGTCTCTCCGCCAGTTCCTCCAGCTTCACTGATGCTGCCAGCTTGTCTTTTCTGTGATTACTCATCTCTGAGACTAACTCCCAACAACTGGGGAAGATAGCTTCTCATCTTCACGAGGGAACTATCACAAGATTTCCCAGAAGTCTCAGGAGAAAGCCATGCCCACATAGAGGCCTCATTGACTACTCAATGGCTATCTCCAGATTAACAGGCTAGACACCACCCCTACATTTCAATCATAAAATTAACATAAGCCTGCCACAATGAGATAAGCATAAAAACCATAATAGTAAGGAGAAGACATATGAAAGAATTAGAGAATAATTATGTGTTTCATCAGTACCACACTGAGATGGTTTATCTTAAAATTATCAGATGGCAAAACTGACCAATCACTTTCTTAGAGTTGTATATTATCTGTATGTTCCCAGTCATTTGGTGGGAGTTATAAACAATAAGGCTATAAAAGTCTTATCTAATAACTCAAGATATGCATAGAATCTTCAGAAGGAGTTTACCATATCTTTCTTCCTAATCTGTCTTTGTCTTGAATCTTGTTCAGCATCATGATAATATCACATTGACATGAGGTGTGTTGCCTAATAATTAAGCTCAAGTCTCTTGCATGGAAGGCACAAATTCTAACAATCATCACTGACTGTGGTACATGTGAGTTAGGTTTCTTCCTATCTCACAAGGTGTCCCACATTTAGTTCTTTTCTTTGGCTTAATGGTTCCTGGTCACGTGTTATATGTGATACTCAATTTGGGGAATAGGGCTGTCCTCACTAGAAAATTCTACTGTCTTGAGGTAGAGATTTAATTCAATGCTGATGGAGGAAAGACCTGGATTGAAGTTACAACTGTCAATAATTAGATGAGTGAACTTTTAAAATTTCCTAATTGATGACTCCTAATGGTACCTTGGTTAAACAGAAGACTATTAACTGAAAACAATTAGCAACTCAAACTCACCAGTCAGTCACTCCATGCAAAAACACAGAAACAAATAAAAAGCAGGTGACTCTATGTTTCCACAGTCATTATAACCTTAGAAACTATCTGAAACAGTTCTACTCTGTCCTATAATGTTGCTATCACTTTCAATTGACTCAACTTCAGTGACTTTGCTACATGTCTTCTTCTGACAAGGAATGTGGGATTCAGGATGATCTTGTGGCTCACTTAAAGTATGAAAGTTCTATCTTTTCCCATGCAAGAATGGTATGGAGACACAGGAGGAGTGGGATATTTTAATATAAAGATGTATTATGGAATCTTGTGGACACAGCAATGGTACTCATTTACAGAATTTGCCATAACACTGTAGGACAAATTCCTTGTACGTTCCCCCCTTTTATTTTCTTTTTAAAGAGAAATTACCTCAGATGACATATAGAAACTTTGGCATTGAAAGATACTACTGAAAAGCAATACCTATATTGAGAAGATATTTAGATTCAATTTGTGTTGAATTTTTTTTTGCTCCTATTTTTGGGAAATGAAATTAGAAATTATTGTCAGGTGTCAAAGAAAGTCTGTAATATTAGGTGCTAATCATCAACTAAATGGTAATATTCACTGGGTAAAGGTAACAATGTTTTGTTCTAAAAGTTGGGTTTGCCTTTTTGGGAACAAAATTAATCTGCAAAGGCAATAATACATATGCTCACAGTTTACATCATAGTGAAGTATTTGCAGGCACATTCTTGTCATGTTAATGAGACCTCTGCCACTGCACAGTCCCCATGACCACTGGATCCACAAACAGCAGTTCATCAATTGATTGCAGGTGTTTGCACTTGGAAAATAAGAATTTCATGTACACACCACAAAGTGAGAGGAAATCAATTTTCAATAGCTATGCAATCTGGTGGGTCTTAAAATATAGCTTTGGAAAAATTATCTTGCTACTGTTTTCATATATAAATATTTTGCATTGATAAATATAAAACTAATGACACTAACAGCACTAAGAATCCATAAACTGAAAATTATGTAAAATATTTCAAGGAAGGTAAGCAATGACATAATTAACAGAAAATAAATACAAAAATATAAAATGTCAGCATCCACTATTGTTCTTGTATTCTTGTATTGTTATTGTATTAGTAAATTCTGAACTAAAATATTTCTTAACAGAATTAAGAAAGCAATTTGATATATGTTATGTAAAGCAGGTACTATGGATACTTTTATATTTCCAGTTTGGAATTTCATCTACATTAATGTTTCGTTTGCATTTTTCTGAAAGCGATGCTAGATAAAGTCATATCTCATTGAGACCTCTCACATTTTGAAAGGATACTACTCCTCTTTCTTATAGAAAGATGAAGCTCCCTACTCCATTAGAGAATTCATCTGGGAAACGGCAGCTCCACCTTGTCCGGTAGGTCTCTGTAAGTCATAATAGCCTCAATGGCAGTGAGTCGGTCTTCAATTGATTTGTCTAGCTATACCTGTCCTAATTGAAGTCTGCCACAAATACTGCCACCAACACCATTGTCCACCATTTCTAACATCGTCATTGTATTCAAGAATTTTTGCTCCCCAAGTTTAAAATTGCTATTTTTTAAAATGACAACATAAAATTGGCTAATTAGAGATGATAATTCATACAATTTTCAGAGAAAACTGGAAACTTTACTACTCATGTTTAAATAACCCTTGATAACTGTGTTAGGCTGAGTTGACAAGAGAAAAAAATCCACTGATGCTCATATATGGTTAAGAAATATGGCAACCACTGACCAGTGATCTTCCTGTATCTTGCATCATTGTATGTGACTGTGTGAGTCTGAAGAGGGGATTTGGGACTAGAATTGAACATAAGGAATTAATCTAGACTGGACTTGGATGTTCACTTGATATATAATTACTTCTTGATATAAAGATCTCTTTTATGCATATGTAAATATCACTGGATTTTTTTCTTCTAGTCAACTCCGTCTAACACAGGTTAGTAACTTCTCTGTTCTCTACACAGCAGATTTCAGCTCTGACTCTCACGCTGCTTCACCTGACATGACCACACATGACGTATCCAAATATCATCTGAGACGTGAAATCATTCCCAATGGAGAAACATTCATCCAGATTCTTAATTGAAGAAAAGCTTCTTTTCTATTTTTTGTACATGTATTTTTTAAATGGCAGTAGGAAATAAAAAATAATAATACTTCTGTCATCAAAATTTTGAAGTATCAGATCATTGTATGTCAAAATTTTAGGCATATGACTGTTTGCAAGAGAGCGGCCTGACTTTAGTTTTTATTTATTCGACTTATTTCTATAATTTTGTACAAATTTCTTACATTCTGATTCTGGACACCCTGATTTCCTTTTTTTATAAATTAGAGTAGTAATAAAATAGTCTTAAATTTTTTATATAGTGGAGACTTCATATTTTTTTACTTTGCACATATATTTTAAGAATGAAAGGTAATACATGCAAGCAATATCAAAAAATTTAAAGTTAAACTGTCTGTTGAAAAAGTATGTATTACCTGTTCAGGTCATTCCTCAGAGTCGCCTATCCATTACCTTATAACCCCCTGGTAAACTTGATTTAAAACTCATTTTTCCCTTCGCCTAATTATGTTAACTCTAATTCTAAATTGTGTAACTTTTCCTTTGGAATTTTATTCAGAGCCAGTTTATGAGTCATTCAAGGAAATAGGTCTCATTAGTTTGTAATCACACCTCGTTTGGGACCCCAAATAGCATTACATAACTTGATCACTCACTTATCTCAGTAGATTTGGCTCCAAATGACTTTAGTCATTAAAAAAAATCTATTTTAAAAAACTGAAGGCTTGTCACCTTTTCAAATACAGTATTGGAAATATTAAATATTGTAACACCAGCACTGAAGATAATAGCAAGGTAAATGTTTCACAAATCATGGAAAATGTATTGTTGAATATATATATATATATTTTTTAAAAAAGAATTACTTGGAGTGTATGATTTTTGTTTGCTTCAGTTTTTAAAATTCTAGCCTCCATCTTAAAGAAGTGCGCAAATTTGTTTATCTTTGTGTGATTTCTTTCACTATATTTATACTATTGTGTCTATCTTCTATTTTCTTTTCTTTTTACTTGTCCACATGCTATCTTGGGTAAACCACAAACTTGGTTCAGACAAATCTTGTTGATAATGTATCCTTTTTTTCTCGTGCAGTTTCATATGGTCAATGTAAAATATACATTTTTGTGACCAGTCTTATTTTAAATCCATAACCATGAGCCTCAAGTGAAAGTTTAATGCTACTTGACAACCTTATTCTAAGTCGCTTGTTCATTGGTTCAGATTTTTTTCTACCAATCTATATTTGTTTTCCATATATTTATTTTTGGTTTTGTTTTTCTGCCAATTGTTTTCCCAATATAATGCTCATCCTATGACCCTGTTTTATACCATATTTTGACAATATGAAATAACCAGAAGAGACTTCTACAGATTTCAGTCTCAATTTAAATTCACTTATCAGTAGATACCCCATAATCTGCCCCATTGCTTGATAAATCACTTCTACCCCTACACAATGCAAATCCCAGTACTCGGACACTAGAGATAAGCACTTGTTTCCTATTTCTGTGTTATTATTCTAGAGCTTCAACCTTCTGTCTTCAGCATCATTCTTGCTTTTGGTACCAGATTATTACCTTCAACATAGAAATCAAAGTCTAAAATATCAATTTTTGACCCAAATTTCCCTTAAAGTTCTTTTCTCTTGAGTTTGTCCCTCTATCGAACAGACTATTCTCTTTGACATCCATTCAAATCAGATTTGTGTCTCCATTACACCACTGGTTATTTTTGTCAAGAATATCAATATTTTTTCTCTGAGTGCATGCCACAGTGAGTCATCAGCCTTTATGTTATTCATGAATCTACAAAATATGAAGCAATAGGTCATGTCTTGCTTTTTACAACACTTTCTATTCTCGACCTTCTGTATTTGCCCGTCTTTGTGTTTAGTCCTTCTAAGTATTCTTTGCTAGTTCCTCCACAACCTGTGCTTTGTCTTTGCCATTGTCTATAGCTACATTTACTCTCTAGATTTTTTTTATTTCATGACTTTGACTTCATTCACCTGCAGATGAATAAAGGGTTTATATCTATAGCCTAGACCTCATCTATAAATTCTGAACTCAGACTACTCATTTGTTTTGGAGAAAGTACAACCAGAATGCTCCTAAGAAGAAATTCCAGCAAGACTCCCCCTTTCTCACTTAGAAAAGATCAATTGTCAGGCAAGAACACCAGACTTGGTAAAAGGAGGTTCAAAGGAAATAAAGGAAAGCCTCCATGAGATAGATTGGTAGGATTACTACAACAAGCTTAAACATTCCAAAGACAGTGAGAATGATGAAGGACTTACAAATGGATTAGACTTTGATGCATAAAGCTATCATGAGTAGTCAAAGATGATGCCATGCGAGCAGACCACTTTCTTCATACTGTAATTTTGTAAATAGTTGATCAATATCAAAACTCGATAATCTGAAATTTACTCATGATTTGTGTAATTCAACATCTTCTACTAATGGCTTTCCTTTTCTAACTTGATGGTACCTCCAGTTGTCCAATTATTTTAATATCCTTTCTCTTCGACCTACCATCCAATCACTAAGGAATATTTTCAACTCTATATAGCTTCAAAATATAAACAAATTTTGACTATTTCTCACCCTTTTCTCATTACAACTATCTCCTAAACACTGTCACCTTTCTCTGAGTTATTCCAACAACCTTATAGGTAGTTTCCTTATTTTTATTATCAATAAAGAGTCTACTGTTAGCACAAGTAATCAAAAGACCCCTTTAAGTATTCACCCATGTAAAATACAACGTCTGTTAAAATCATGCTTTTCTTTAGAGCAAACATAATAGGCTTACAATGCTCTATACTACAATAGAGCATTACTCCTGTTTTCTCCCACTTAGTTTTCTATCAGCACAACTTATTCTTGGGAACTCAAAACACTGATCTTTATACAGTTATTCAAACATGCCCGGAACATAATTGCCCTAGGACATTGAGTCATGTGTTCCTTCCATCTGGGATCTAGATTCTTCACATCTCCATGGCTAACTATTTATGACCTTCATGGGTTCCTCAAAAGTCCCCTTCTCATCAAAAATGAACTTCACAACTTTATATAAAACTGTTCTTCCCACCATATCCTATAAATCCCTTTTATTTACACTCTCAATGTTTGATTATTTTCTTCAATTTCATGCCACTTGTTATCTTTTAACATTATGACTGCAAAGGTCTATATGTATACATATTCTTGTTTCACAGGACACCAGGAACTCCATGATGAAGGACTTCAGTATTGCTGTTGCAGCTGTCATTCTGTGTTTTTTTTCCCTCTGATTTGGTAGCACATACAGCAGAGTGAATAGTTTTAAAAGTAAACATCAATTGCAATAAGGAGCTGACTCATATATCAATAATCTGTCTTTCAGTGAATTTAAGCTTGCTTGATATCACAGATTACTTTTGTTTTGCTCAGAACCCTTATGAAGCAATTAGGAATGTTTATACACATAATATATCCAATAAGTGTTTCCCAAGTGATAAACATTCACAAATAGAGTCTTTTCAAAACTCATTTCAATTTGAAGTTGCCTATAAATAGTCCATTTCAGAACATTGAGTACAATTGAAATAGACTTATACACATGGCAAATAATCTTGGATAATGTGATGTCTCTTTTACTGACTAGCAATTATGACAACTGGAAAGTCATAGTCTCAATATGTACAATTGGTAGAAAGAAGGCAATGGTGCATACACCTTGAAATTTAATTCAGATAATTGTTTGACTACTTTTTCTGTGGAGGCAACCATAACTGAATTATATTCACAAATTATAAATAAAAATTAGAAAATTGGATGAAATAAACCTGCATTTTTTCAGAAATATAATAGAAAACCATACACAATTATGACATATTTGCATAATTTTATCATGAAAAGAGCATGGTAGATAAGCCTGGCTCATTGATCATCCCAAGTAAAGTAGCATGGAGAAAGGACTGTTAAGTTACCTGAGCAGTTTAAGCATATAATTTCTTAAGCTCCATTGGGATGGATAGAAACCAATATCTTGTCACAGTTAATTTGTTTTGATTTTTGTTTATTGATGCATTAGATCTAATAGAAAATTTGTGCCTTGCTAGATTTCATGAATGCATTCTTTTAAAAAAGATGTGCTGGTACATAATCCACATGTCACATAATTCAGTAGTAGTTCAATCACATCAAAAAGACTTCTACAATAATTACCCCAATCAATTGTAGAACATTTTCTTCTCTCTTGTTCTCATTGTTATTAGTGACCCATTTCTCCCTAGTCTCCCCTGTCACACCCACAAAAATAAACATGAGTCCAGTTACTCTATCTATAGGTTCACCCACCCTAGAATGGATGAAATGCAAAATATACAAAAACAAAAACTAGAGAAACAAAAGGCTAGCAGCAATAACAAAATGGAGAGAAACTTCAATCGAAAAACATCAGAAAATATTAGAAAGTAGAGCAATTTTAAAATATGTGAAAATTAATAAAAACTACTAAACTCATTCCCAAAGGGTCCGTGTAGACTCTTAGCCACCGACAGGATAGAACGAGGTCACGAGAGTTGCAGAGAACCTATCTGCTGCAGGAGGAGAGAGTTGCATAGCCGCTGTCAGTGTAGAAGGGCTGACTTGGAGGATCACAATCCAGTCTGTAACCATGGCTCCACCAGGACTCCCCAAAAGGCTGGAATCAACACGCCACTGTGCTCAGGGAGACTGGAAAACCCTCTGCTCCCTTGGCTTGGCTGGCAGCTGGCCTGTGCTAGGGCCGGCCCCTGTGTAGAAGTGCAGAACATTCTAGCTTCTTTCCTCCTTTCTCTGTAGATTGGCCTCAGAGATTACACTGTCTCAATGTGAATATAGATAACATTTACAAACAAATATCTGTCTACTTTTTCTTGTTTTTTAAAAAAGGGGAAACTTTAAAAAAAAAAAGGGGGGGTGGTTATAAAAGAGTGAATTTGAGATGTTTGAGTGGGTTAAGTGAGCATTTTGATAATGTACTTTCTCCTTTGGTATGTTTAATTGTGATGTTTAACAGATATCTTTGCAGCTTAAAATGACACTTTTTTTTTTTTTAAATTCATTTTATTGGGGACTCATACAGCACTCATCATAATGTATACATACATACATACATACATATGTTGTGTCAGTCAGTAGTTACATCTTTTCTGGGATGGGGTGGGGTTCTTTTTTTTTTTTTTTTGATTTGTGAGAAGTAAGCCAATTTTATAGGGCGAGCAAGTTTAGGCAATTAGCATATCGTGATCTTCAAAATTAACAAGTGAATGGCAGCACAGCTGCAAGTCTGGCTTCAGAGGCCAGGGCTGTTTACAGTTACAAAGGCACAAAGGCGACAAACTACAAACCCCAGGCAACAAACTGCAACAGAGTTCAGGCATATTCGGCCTGTAGCCAAGTCAAGCATGTCTGGGCCG